>SJYC01042033.1:0-10446 GCA_006408675.1 Madoqua kirkii | reverse complement strand
TAAAAAAAGACTGAAATAATAAGAAAAAAGAATAGTGGTTTTTTCTACAAGGCTTATGCTGGAAACAAACCTTCACCATTTATTTGTTCTTATTTTCTTATTTCCTTGTCCAACATATTATAACTATTTCTCAAAACATATAAAAAATTATTCAAAACATCATCGCTGTAGTATTGCCTTACCATTCTTAAGTCTAGCTGAGAACTTTCTGCTCATAACAGTGAAGAGAAGAAAATTTATGAAAGAAGAATTTTCACAAATATTTGAATCAGGAGATAAATCAGAAGATGAGGCAGCACCACAGTAAACTCTGGGCTTTTAATAATAATGATAAAATAGCTTTTATAAGCACAATCTCAGCTATGAGTCTTCAGATTATGACATCTTAGATGAACTTTCTCAAATTCAAGAATCAACAATTGAAGTATATTTTTAAGGATAAAAAGGAAAATATGACATTCTCACTCAGTCATTCAATTGGAATGACATCATCACACAAAATTTTGCAACAAGAATATGGACATACTTAGGATCAACCTAGAGGATATTACACTAAGTCAGAAAGGCAGATAGTATATGATTTTACATACATGCAGAATTTATAAAACAAATGAATAAACAAAACAGAACAGACACCTAGATACAGGAAACTTGGTTGCCAGAGGGAAGGGGGATGGGAAGATTAGGCAAAATAGGTGAAAGGGATTCAGAGGTATAAACTTCAAGTTATAAAATCAGGGATATAATTACAGGATAGAGAATATAGATAATATAACAATAGTTTCATATATTGAGGGATGGTAACTGGACTTATTGTGGTAATCAATTTGTAATATATACAAATGGACATTTGTATATAAAAGCTAAATCACTATATTGTGCACTTAACCAATATAATACTGTTTTCAACTATACTTCAATTAGCAAAGAATCTAAACTTTTGGAAAGTATGTGTGACAATATTCCTTCATCTTTTATTACGTTTATTCACCAAAGTGTTCTTGAAATGCTCATAAGTGGACAAATGCTGAGAGTAATATTAGAAAAAGACATTGGAAAGAAATAGATGTTGCAGATGTGAAACAAAATCCACTAGTTTGTATTGATAAACCTAAAACTGAGACTGCAGTCTAATTTTGGAGCAAAATAAAAATGCTCTGAGCTGTTAAACTTTCAAACATCTTTTACACTGGGTATTGATTATATACGTGCTAAAAGAAGAATGAGAAGTAATAGTGAATTTGAAATGAGGCATTATCAAATGAGTATGCCTTTGATTAGAGGCATAATCAAAATCTGGAACCGATATTCACAAATGATATGTTTGTCATTCATACATTACAATAATGAGAAGTTGGTTTATTTAGAAGATATTGTGCATTTTTGGCATGTATCTTCAAAACTAGGAAAATATAGAAATAAATCTGGACTAACTCTGTTTATAGCTCAGCTGGTAAAGAATCCGCCTGCAATGCAGGAGACCTGGCTTCAATCCCTGGGTTGGGAAGATCCTCTGGAGAAGGGAAAGGCTACTCACTCCATTATTCTGGCCTGGAGAATTCCATGGACTGTATAGCCAATAGTGTCGCAAAGAGTCAGAAATGACTGAGCCACTTTCACTTTCAGCTGTGTTTAAATCTTCATTAAAATCTCCATGTATACTATCATATAAGAAATGAAGCACCAGTCTATGTTCAATACAGGATACAAGATGCTTGGGGCTGGTGTATGGGATGATCCGGGGAGATGATGTGGGGTGGGAGGTGGGAGGGGGCTTCGGCATTGGGAGATCGTGTGCACCTGTGGCTGATTCATGTCAATGTATGGCAAAACCAATACAGTATTGTAAAGTAGAATAAAGTATTTTTTAAAAATTCCAATAAAATAGCCTCTAAATATCTCTTTATTCTTAGTTCTAAAATTATCCATAATATGACTTAAAAATCTAAAAAATTAGTATCTCTTTGGAACAAGATGTTATATGGTGATGACTGGTTTGTTTGTTTGTTTTGTTGGGGTTTTTTTTTTTTTTTGGCATAATAAATGTTTTTTCCACAATTGACATATTGTTTTTCTAACACAACCAGTTCAAAAGACCATGCTTCATACTGCCCTTTAGTGTCATCTCCAGCATATGTCAAATGTCCCTGTTTGTATTGTGGACATAATGTCTGTTTCTGGGACCTCTATTCTGCTTAATTGGCCTGATTTCTATGCTGCACTGAAGTCTCAACTGTCTTAATTATTTTGCTTCACAGGAAATCTTTATATTTGAAAACCCAGTCCTTCCTCTACCTTACTCCTCAGCAGTAACTTATTTATTCTAGTCCTTTGAGAAATTAAAAACATTTTAGAATCTGCTTATATTCATCAAATATGGAATTTTAATGATTGAATTAATTTAATAAATCACTTTTGGTAGTATGACATCTTTATACTATTGAATCTTTAAATCTATAAACATTATTCTGTCTGATCAGTCATATTACTTTTCTAGAAATACTTTTCACCTATCCTCATAATTACTATGAAAAAACTCCAGTGTATTTAGCAAAAGTTTGTAGTCTGGGGATAGGTTTCTGATAAGAGGTAAGAAAAGGGATCTATCATCTAAGAATTTTGGAATGGAGATAAAGATAGATATCTTAAACTGAGTTGTTTCTGAAACTGTTAATTTGAAATAGCCTTGATTACTGTAAAATATTTTACTTTGCAAAAAACATCAAAAAATTATGTCAAAAATTGATGATAGCTTTCTAAATTTATTTGTATTTCTTACTTTTTAAGAGTACAGGCTGACTCTAATAACTTGTGACTGGTAATCATATATTGCTACATAAAGGTTGATAATGCCTTTAACAGGGAAATCTAATAGAAATGATCACTTGAACAGTGTTAGTAAAGCTTCTTAGCAGGATACTGTGATAGTCCAATGAGAGTTAATGGATCCTTGTCTTACTTATATATCTATTGAAGAAATAGAAATGGAGATAAGTGGATGGATGAAGAATATATTTTTGAAAAAGATCTATGTAGGACTTGCTGATGAATTTGATATGAAGATTTCGAGAGGAAATGATTTCTTCTAGGTTTTTGGTTGAACATTTGGTGTAAATTGTGGTAGCATTTACTGACACAGAAAATATTGGAATAGAATGGGCTTTCATGGGAGTAGGATTTTGGGGGAAATTATTTTATACCAGACTGTTAAATATTAGTGTGTGTGTGTGTGTGTGTGTGTGTGTGTGTGTCTGAGAGAGGGGGGGAGATTGGTTGGTGATTGATTCAAGTGAGAAGTTAGAAAAGGAGATAAATGGGAGGCAACTGACCAAGAAGGCTTTAAAATTCCCCTCAGATTGGCTAAACTTTAGACTGACTTTTGACTAAGCTCCTGATCTTCATTTTTCTATAGCATTTACTTTAGAACACTTGTAAATTCCCCTTAAGATGTAAATCTTTTGAAAGACTTTTGCCAGTTTTATAACTGATGAATGACATTCTCAAGGATCCGGGGGCCATCCCCTTGAAGTACCATCAGGAAAGATAAAGTTCTTATCTCTGTTTTTAGAGGAAAATAGGAACTTAACTTCAATGGGCAACACTTAGCAAACACAAAGAGCATTACATATTTGCAGACTCAGAAATAACTCACTAAACTCAACACCTTCCATTCATTAATCTTCCCTCTAACTTCTCTTAAAGTATGCAACATGACATTTAGGTTCTTGCTACTGTGATCTGAAGACCAGCAACAATGGCCTTCCTGGGTTGGAATGTTGGAAATGAGAAAAGCTCAGATCCCACCTCAGGCCTACTAAGCATCTGCCTTTTTAGTAAGATTCTAAGGGGGTTCGTAGACACAGTAAGTTTTGAGATGTATTACATTAGGTTACTTAGAGAAGGAAACTAGACTTCAAAGGCAGTTGGGATTGCTAGTGAAGAGTGAAACAGTGTAGCTAACATGTGTGTGTGTGTGTGTGTGTGTGTGTGTGTGTGTCTGAGAGAGGGGGGGAGATTGGTTGGTGATTGATTCAAGTGAGAAGTTAGAAAAGGAGATAAATGGGAGGCAACTGACCAAGAAGGCTTTAAAATTCCCCTCAGATTGGCTAAACTTTAGACTGACTTTTGACTAAGCTCCTGATCTTCATTTTTCTATAGCATTTACTTTAGAACACTTGTAAATTCCCCTTAAGATGTAAATCTTTTGAAAGACTTTTGCCAGTTTTATAACTGATGAATGACATTCTCAAGGATCCGGGGGCCATCCCCTTGAAGTACCATCAGGAAAGATAAAGTTCTTATCTCTGTTTTTAGAGGAAAATAGGAACTTAACTTCAATGGGCAACACTTAGCAAACACAAAGAGCATTACATATTTGCAGACTCAGAAATAACTCACTAAACTCAACACCTTCCATTCATTAATCTTCCCTCTAACTTCTCTTAAAGTATGCAACATGACATTTAGGTTCTTGCTACTGTGATCTGAAGACCAGCAACAATGGCCTTCCTGGGTTGGAATGTTGGAAATGAGAAAAGCTCAGATCCCACCTCAGGCCTACTAAGCATCTGCCTTTTTAGTAAGATTCTAAGGGGGTTCGTAGACACAGTAAGTTTTGAGATGTATTACATTAGGTTACTTAGAGAAGGAAACTAGACTTCAAAGGCAGTTGGGATTGCTAGTGAAGAGTGAAACAGTTAGCTAACACTGAGATAGTACTATAGTGTGGGCTGTAGAGTAAGTTAAATGGAAGGGTGAGATAGCATGGCCAGAGAGAGGGATGTTGAACTTAAGGTGTTAGTGAGGTTGTTGATAATGGCATGGTCAAATTTACGATCACAATAGGGTTGGCTGGATGGCAGATTCATCTGTGAGAGGTCTTTCAGTGTTATGGCTAAGTAAATATATTGGGCAATGGCATGAGTATCAAATATTTTATGTGTATATTTGTATGTGTGTGTGTGTGTGTTTTAATTGGAGCATTGTTGCTTTACAATGTTGTGTTAGTTTCTGTTGTACAACAGAGTCAATCAGCTATATGTATACATATAGCTCCTCCCTCTTGGACCTCCCTCTGACCCTCACCCTCATCCTATCCATCTAGGTCATCACGGAACACAGAGCTGAGCTCCTTGCACTCTCCAGCAGGTTCTCATGGCTATGTGTCTTACACTTGATAGTGTATATATGTCAATCCCAGTCTCCTAATTCATCCCACCCTTCCATTCTCCACCTCATGTCCACAAGTCTGATCTCTATGTCTGTGTCTCTGTTCCTGCCCTGCAAATAAGTTCATCTGTACCGTTTTTCTAGATTCCACAAATATGTATTCATATATGACATTTGTTTTCTTCTTTCTGACTTACCTCACTCTGTACGACAGACTCTAGGCCAATCCACATTTCTACAAATTTTGTGTTTTTAAAAAGAAAAAGGAAGAAGCATGGTTTACAAGTGTCAATAACACCCTTGTGTTATCTTCTAGTTGTGAGGCACATATGAAGGGAAAATTATTAAAAAGGCCTTGTCTTGAGGGGTCTAGGTAGAGGTGGTGACTGCAGGAAAGAACCAGGCTTTGGAGAAGGCAGGACTTGGCAAATTTTTTTTCTACAGAGCCACATAGTAAATACTTTAGGCCTTGTAAGCCATTTGGTCTCTGCTAAGAAAAATTATGACCAACCTAGATAGCATATTCAAAAGCAGAGATATTACTTTGCCAACAAAGGTCTGTCTAGTCAAGGTTATGGTTTTTCCAGTGGTCATGTATGAGAGTTGTGAGAGTTGGACTGTGAAGAAAGCTGAGTGCCGAAGAATTGATGCTTTTGAACTGTGGTGTTGGAGAAGACTCTTGAGAGTCCCTTGGACTGCAAAAGATCCAACCAGTCCATTCTAAAGGAGATCAGTCTTTGGTGTTCTTTGGAAGGAATGATGCTAAAGCTGAAACTCCAGCTCATGCGAAGAGTTGACTCATTGGAAAAAACTCTGAGGCTGGGAGATATTGGGGCCAGGAGGAGAAGGGGACGATAGAAGATGAGATGGCTGGATGGCATCACTGACTCGATGGATGTGAGTCTGAGTGAACTCTGGGAGTTGGTGATGGACAGGGAGGCCTGGAGTGCTGCGATTCATGGGGTTGCAAAGAGTCGGATATGACTGAGTGACTGAACTAAACTGGACAACTACTCAGCTCTCTCTTAAAGTGGGAAAGCAGACATAGACTGTATGTAATTGAATAAGTGATTCAATAAAATTTATTTATGAAAAACAGACCTCTGGCTGCAGGCTATAGTTAAGGCTACAAGATAAAGTGATGATGATTGAATGGGGACAGCTGACCCTGGATTTCAGATAAATCTGAAAAACACTGGGATGCTGAAGAGCTGTGATAGATATTGTCAGATTAGGAGATGTATAAAGCAGTGTGGCATGAATTGTGAGTGAGGATTTTTGCTGGTAATGTAAATAAAAAGCAACATGAAGCATGGAAAACTATTCCTGATATTCTTCAAAACTTTTAAATGTACTATGTATTTCACATATTTTATACCTATACAGAAATATAGACTACACAGAGCCTAAAAACAAAACCAAACAAAACATGAAACTCATGTGCTCAGGTTAAGAAATGGAACATTAGTGATATTTTGAAGCCCTGTGTGTATCCCCTCATATTCTTTTTCATCTCCTTTTTCCAAAGGGGAGCACTGTTCTCAATTTTGTGATTATCATTTCTCAGTTTTTCTGTACCTGGATCTCAGGTGACAAATCTGGAATTTAGATGACTGAATTCATAGAGACCTCTGGAGAGATTGAAACATTTCTTTCCTAGCGGTATGTATTTATATTACGAAGGCAGATAAAATCTGATGCCAGTCATTTATTTATATCCCAAAGGGTTAAAAATCAGGAAACTTCTCTTTACTTCGCAGTCAAGTTTTGTTTATCCCAGGAAGATAAGGTTTATTTCGTCTCTCTGGAGGAGAGAGTGGCAGCTGAGTGGTGTGTAACCCATATATGTTCCCAGAATTACAAGTTTGAATTTTCTCTCCTTTGGGGAAGAAAACATCTTTCGTGCACTTGCAGGCCCAACCATCTGGCTTTCATTGTATTAAAATCACCTGGAAGGGGGAAAATGAGGTATGGGAAACAAATGTACTGTTGTATTAATAATCTTCCCTGATCCAGATACCTTGTGTTTACTTTCAGGGCAAAATAAATACATATAGATATCAAACTCCTAACCATCAACAGCAGAATGCATATTCTTTTCAAGCATGCCTTGGGTTCTGAGGGTTTAAAATTCTTTTTTCTCCAAGGTATACAACAGGTTCACCATGGACACAGCAATGGCTTTTTCAAACTATAGGCTGTGTCATCTCTGTGGAATTTCAGACTTCCCCTTTTCAGGGACGGACACATGAGAAGAGGATTCATCATCCTGGAAGGGACAGTTGACTTGCATTATCAGAAGGCAGAACTGCTGTTACACAATAGGGATAGGGAAGAATATGTTCATTTACTTAGAAAGTTCTTGGTAGTTCCTTATACAATTTTAATAGTAAGTGGACAGCTGTAGCAGCCACAACCTGGGAACATAATGTCCAAGGCTCAGATTCCTCAAGGATGAGATACGATGTCATACTACCCAGTAAGTTACTGAGACAGGTAGAGGTGCTAGTTTAGGAGAGAAGAATCTACAGTGGATGGTAGAAGACTGTTATGATATCAATTATAATCCTGAGAGCAGAAGCCACGCTGATGACTGTCATTTGTCCCAGGAATCATCCTTTTCTAAGTTTCCACTAGAATAAGAAGACAGCCACCATCCTCTATGAGCCACTCCCAGAATTTATAAAGATATCAAGAAGCAAAGAAATAGACTTCAGTGAACTCTGCTGCACTGCTCAGATCCTTCTTTAAGACTGAAGGATTCATACTACCCAGTAAGTTACTGAGACAGGTAGAGGTGCTAGTTTAGGAGAGAAGAATCTACAGTGGATGGTAGAAGACTGTTATGATATCAATTATAATCCTGAGAGCAGAAGCCACGCTGATGACTGTCATTTGTCCCAGGAATCATCCTTTTCTAAGTTTCCACTAGAATAAGAAGACAGCCACCATCCTCTATGAGCCACTCCCAGAATTTATAAAGATATCAAGAAGCAAAGAAATAGACTTCAGTGAACTCTGCTGCACTGCTCAGATCCTTCTTTACGACTGAAGCAGTTACTCTCTCAGCCTCTGGGGAGCAGTACTGTCAGATAACCTTCAGTTGTCATCTCACCCGAAGTCATATTCCCATCCCAAGGGCTTCCCAGGTGGTGCTAGTGGTAAAGAGCCCGCCTGTCAATGCAAGGGATGTAAGAGATGCAGGTTTGATCCCTGTGTTGGGAATATCCCCTGGAAGAGGGCATGGTAATCCACTCAGTTATAGTTGCCTGGAGAATACCACGGACAGAAGAGCCTGGCAGGCTACAGTCCATGGGATCGCAAAGAGTCATACATGACTAAAGCAGCTTAGCACACACTGCAGTCCACACAGCTGTGGGCTGAATTGAAGAGCCAGTGACTCAATTTAGGAATGTAAAGGCCTGTTCCCATTGACCATCTTCTCCCTGTCCCTTTTACTTTTCTCCCTTTCCATAGCTGCTGATTCTAATAGTAGTCTCTTATTACTCCCCACATGCTAATTTCAGTCTTTGTCTCCTTTCTTGGGAAACCCAGTGATAACACATAGCACTTAATGAATTATACATATTGGCAACCCACTCCAGTGTTCTTGCCTGGAGAATCCCAGGAATGGGGGAAGCTGGTGGGCTACTGTCTATGGGGTCGCACAGAGTCGAACATGACTGAAGCAATTTAGCAGCAGCAGCAGCATATATATACATGAGTGATGTGTTACTTTGAGGGATAAATGCTGAAAGGGTCAGTTTATAGAAGTTAAAAAAGAAACGTTTTTAGATTTAAGGGGAAAATATGCAACCTGCTAGTCAATAGACCAGAACAGGTATGTACCCGATACAGTACCTTCCCTTCAGAAGGAATGAAAATTCATTAGAGTAGAGGACTTTTGCTTGTCACATGTGTACAGTAATGGTAGCAGTGGCTTTACCCTGGAGGTTGTTAGGCTATCAGGTTCCACCATAGAGCTGCTGAATCCAATTTTGCATTTTATAAAACCCCAAGGTAATTCTTATCCGGTGATTTAGAACAATGATTCTCAACCCTGCCTGCAAAATAGAACCATCAATGAGCTTAAAAAAAAAAAATGCTATTCCTGAGCCTCATTCCAAATACAGTCCATTAGAATTTCTGGGACATGGTGTCTAAGCATTAGCATATTATAGAAGTTCCTAAGGCCATTTATAATGAATCGGCAGATTTAGTACTCATTGATACAAAGGGTCTTCAAGATTTCTTTTCCCCTTTAATGTGTTAGACTAGTCACAAATGCCTATGAAATCCCTTAGGATTCCCATCACTAAGTCTTCATTTTTCTCTTAGAATTTTTAAGCTGTTTATCTGATTTTCCTTCTTCCAGCCCTAGGAAATCAAAATCTGAAACTGTATGCTGATCAATTTGTTTATTGTCTGATTCTAGCCTCTAGAAATTGCAGCTTTCTATTTCTTTCTTCTCAAGGGACTATGGATAAGGTGAAACTAATAAATGAGCATAGAGGTTAGCTTCCAGGTATAAAATCAATGCTCATATTCACTCCCTTCAAAACACTGTTTCAGTTTGGTTAGAAGGATTTTTAATTTCAATGTATTTTGGGGGTCAGTCAATGAAGTTTGGCCCCAAGACAAATCAGGCAATCCTTTGTTCTTTTCCAGTGCTTTGAGACACAGGGCCAAAATAAGAGATGAAAGTACATAAATAGTTGCAATGGTATCCGATTCCCAGAACACTGATTCTTGCTAAAGGAAACAGGCACAAGATGACAACTGGGGAGGAAAGCTCATCACTTCTTTATAGGAAAAATAGGAGATAATACAAATAAGTTGAATAATGTAGACCTGAATAAAATAGCATTATTTTAATAATAAAACACATAACAATTTTAAATAGGCATGGAGTGGGGATCTTCTGACATGTACTATAAAAAGAAACCTTTCATTGAATAAAATAAACCAGTAAAATATATGGAAAGGACATAAAAGTTTAATATTTAAAGTTATATAATGATAAATGGAGGAAGTTTACCAGCATAGGTCTAAATAGAAGCTTCTGTTTACATGAATATTACTTATATGCTAAAGCCCATGGGAAAACAAATATATATTTAAACCATACATTAGGAATATTTTACCACTGTCAAAATGGAAGAAAAGAAAAGGAACATTTGCTCATATAAGTGGAAAATTTTCCACAGTTTATTGTGATCCACAGAGTCAAAGGCTTTGGCATAGTCAATAAACTGCAAATAGATGTTTTCTGGACTT
>SJYC01042031.1:0-12507 GCA_006408675.1 Madoqua kirkii | reverse complement strand
AGTTGGAATGCCATCACCTTCACTAGCTTTGTTCATAGTGATGCTTTCTAAGGCCCACTTGACTTCACATTCCAAGATGTCTGGCTCTAGATCAGTGATCACATCATCATGACTATCCGGGTTGTGAGGATCTTTTTTATATAGTTCTTCTGTGTATTCTTGCCTCCTCTTCTTAATATCTTCTGATTCTGTTAGGTCCAGACCATTTCTGCCCTTTATCAAGCCCATCTTTGCATGAAATGTTCACTTGGTATCTCTGGTTTTCTTGAAGAGATCTCTAGTCTCTCCTAATCTGTTGTTTTCCTCTATTTCTTTGCATTGATCACTGAGGAAGGCTTTCTTATCTCTTCTTGCTATTCTTTGGAACTCTGCATTCAGATGCCTGTATCATTCCTTTTCTCCTTTGCTTTTCGCCTCTCTTCTTTTCACAGCTATTTGTAAGGCCTCCCCAGAAAGCCATTTTGCTTTTTTACATTTCTTTTTCATGAGGATGGTCTTAATCCCTGTCTCCTGTACAATGTCACGAACCTCATTCCATAGTTTATCAGGCACTCTATCTATCAGATCTAGGCCCTTAAATCTATTTCTCACTTGCACTGTATAATCATCAGGGATTTGATTTAGGTCATACCTGAATGGTTTAGAGGCTTTCCCTACTTTCTTCAATTGAAGTCTGAATTTGGCAATAAGGAGTTTATGATCTGAGCCACAGTCACCTCCTGGTCCTGTTTTTGTTGACTGTATAGAGCTTCTCCATCTTTGGCTGCAGAGAATATAATCAGTCTGATTTTGGTGTTGACCATCTGGTGATGTCCGTGTGTAGAGTCTTTTCTTGTTCTGTTGGAAGAGGGTGTTTGCTATGACCAGTGCATTTTCTTGGCAAAACTCTATTAGTCTTTGCCCTGCTTCATTCTGCTTTCCAAGGCCAAATTAGCCTGTTACTCCAGGTGTTTCTTGACTTCCTACTTTTGCATTCCAGTCCCCTGTAATGAAAAGGACATCTTTTTGGGGGTGTTAGTTCTAAAAGTTCTTGTAGGTCTTCATAAAACTGTTCAGCTTCAACTTCTTTATCGTTACTGGTTGGGGCATAGACTTGGATAACTGTGATATTGAATGTTTGCCTTGGAGACAACAGATCAGCAAACTTCTTTTGCCATAAATATTTCCCTCACAAACAGGTCTCAGATAACAATCCTTCCCATGGCTTCAAGCTGTGGCCTACGTGCTCATCCTGGACATTCTTCATAAAGATTCTTGAACAAATGTCAATGGTTATTTTATAGATTATTTTCTGAGCACAACTGCAGAAGGCTTTGTGCTTTCTCATGCTTCTCTCAAGCACCTTAACATTCTTTCCAGCCAACTCAACCAAAGGAAGAGAAACATGTCAGAATCACAAGGCCTAACTCCTTCATCCCGGGGCTGTGCCTGCAAGATGAGGAGAGGGGGTTCGGGCCATGCCTCCATTTTGTCAATAATGCCTAATACAGCTCCTGACACTTTTGTCCTTAAGTCCATATTCTATCTGAAATTGTTATAAGTGTATGAATTGGCATAATCTTTTCTTGATGGAAAACAATATATAGTTTTGTCATGTGTAAACTTTTTGCTGTTTATTTCTAGTCACTTTTTTCTTGCATTGGTCAGTATTATACCACTCTGTTAATAATTCAATATTTTAGTGATATAGGTTTATATTATATCTTAACATATGATATCATCACTATTATTTTTCAGAGGGCTTGATTATTTTTGTCACTTTTCTCTTTTATCTATTAAGGGTTTTAACCAGAAAAAAGCAGATCAATTTTTGGAGATATTTTATTCTCTTTTATAAGGCTTTTCCTATTTATAAACATGGGCTAGATATAGGTCTTCCAAAGTTTACTCTGGTCCTCTTTTATGACTTTATGTAGGTTTTACATCATATATAAGATGTATTCCTTGGAAACTTATTTTTTTCATGATATTGTAAAGGGACATGGATGAACCTTGAGGGCATTAAGCTAAGTGAGATAAACCAAACAGGCAAATATGCTATGAGTTATAATTTATATGTGGAATCTTAAAACAAACAAACAAACTTATAGAAAGAGTAGAATGGTGACTACCAGAGTTTGGGCAGTAATTGAAGAGATTTGTTTAAGGATATAAACTTTCAACTAGCAGACAAATAAATCCTAGAGTTCCAGTCACCAGCATAGTAATTAAGTCAACACTACTGTATTATAAACTTCAGAGTTGCTAAGAGACTAGATCTTAATTGTTCTCACTACAGAAAAGAAATAATTATGTGACATGATAAAGGTATTACTTAACACTACAGTGGTAATCATGTTGTAATATATAAATACATCAAATCAGCATTTTACACCTTAAACTTACACAAGGATATATGTCAATTATATCTCAAAAAAGATTAAAAAATAATGTAAATTGACTACTACTTTCAATGAGCTGAGAAGATGCTACCAGAGTTTGAGCAAATGAGTGACATGGTATTGGTCATATTTTAAAGAGATTATTCTGGATGCTTTATGAATAGACAATGATGGGAGGTGGGCAAAGCTGGAATAAGGAGAACATTCAGGAGGCTATTACTATACTCTCAAAAAGAACATGATTTCACTGGGAATATAGAATTGGATATTGAGAAAAATAATGAAATTATAGATACATTTTGAAGTTAGCACTAACAGGCTATAGTGATTGATTAGATATTAACTGTAAAGCAATAGAAAAGTCATGGTGGATTGCAAAGTTTTTCATCTGAGAAAGAAAAAAAGTGAGGTTGCCATTGTAGGAAATGGGGAAGGCTGCAAAAGGAATAGTCTTGAGCGGTGGGACTCTAAGGAGCTCAATCTATAAATGTAACTCTGAGAACCCTCTTGGACATTCAAGTTGACATATTCGGTAGGCAACTGGATGTAAGAGTCTGGAGTTTAGGGGAGAAAACTTGGTTGGAGATAAATTTGGAGGTCATCCAGTTAATAGGATTTTCCCAAGTCCTAAGACTGGATATGACAAAAGAACATAGTATAAATTAAAAGGATAAGAACTCTAAAGGACTAAAGTCTGTTGCACATCAATATTTAAAGCTATAATAATAAGGAACAACCAGCAAAGGAGACTTAAAGGGACCACCCAGAGATGTATTAGGAAATGCAGTCTTTCTAAGTGGATTCAACATTAAAAAAATAAATAAATAAATTTATATTGAAAAAATTAATTAGAAATATTTGAGCAACTCCTGAAAGTTTAAGTAAGATAAGATTATGATTGCATCTTTTTACCTAGCAATGTGAAAACATTGGTACCTTGCACAACAGAATTTCAGTGGAGTGTTAGGATCCAAACATGATCCAGAGCACTCAAAAGCAAATCCGTGGAGAGAAATGATGCCCAACTTCATGTGAACACTTTTTGACTTGCCTGTTGGAGTATGAAGTAACATGTGAAGCAGAAAAATATCCCTAAATCACTCAATAGATGATCACCCATACATGAGCGAAAAAAAGCCAAGACCAGTTAGATCTGCCAAACTGATCCCAATCCAAACCTCCTATCTTCTGAATTTAAAATTTAAGGAAAAAAAAAAAAAAAGGAAAGGAAGATACACCAACAAATCCAGGATGATGCGAAAGAAGGAACAGTTAGGAAAAAAGACTTAGAGATTGAAACTCATACAGTAGAAATATATTCAAAGAAGGGCTAGAATGTAAAATTGAGGAAACTACTCAGTAAGTGGTTAAAAAAAAGATATGGAATAAATTTCAAACTATAAAGTTAAAGGATTAAACCAAGAATTTCAATTCAGATGTGAACATAAATTTCAGAAAAAACACACACACACACACACAACAGAAAATTGACAGCTTTTTAAAAACATTAAAAAAAAAACCTGAAAGTGAATGTCATGTATTTCTATATTAAAAGGGAGATCAGAAAAAAAAATAAAATCTCATATGATCTAATTTTAGAACACTGAAAATTAAGAGAAGTCTCTATATTTGTTTTCCTGGGCTTCTGTAAGAAAATACCCTAAACTGAGTGGCTTTAAAAAAATGGACTGTCTCTAGTTTGGGAGATGAGAAGCGTGAGATCAAGGTATTGGCAGAACTGGCTTCTTTCAAGGGGTCTGCAGGAAAGACCAGTTCTAGGCCTCTCTGCTTGGCTTCTTTTCATCTTACCTGCCCCCATCTGTGTTTATCTCTGTGTTCTAATTTTCACTTTCTATAACAACATCAACCATATTGGATTAGAGCCGGCCCTATTGACTTCAGTAATTATATTCATAATGACACTACTTCCAAATAAGGTCATATTCTGAAATACTGGGGATAAGGACTTTACATACGAATTTTGCTACTGCTACTGCTAAGTCACTTCAGCCGTGTCCGACTGTATGTGACCCCATAGACGGCAACCAACCAGGCTCCCTCGTCCCTGGGTTTCTCCAGGCAAGAACATTGGAGTGGGTTGCCATTTCCTTCTCCAATGTATGAAAGTGAAAAGTGAAAGTGAAGTCACTCAGTCGTGTCCAACCCTTAGCGACCCCCATGGACTGCAGCCCACCAGGCTCCTCCGTCCATGGGATTTTCGAGGCAAGAGTATTGGAGTGCGGTGCCATTGCCTTCTCTAATATGAATTTTAAGAAGATACAATTCAACCTACAACAAATCCTAAAATCATCCTGAAAGAAATATATATATATAACTGATCACATATAAGGATCTAGGTTTAGAATGGCATTGAACTTCTCAATATACCCTTGAAGTTCCGAGGGAAAATGATTTTCAACCTAGAATTCTGTGTGCAACAACTAATAATGACATGTAAAGGTGAAAGTATTTTTAGACATTTAAGGACTCAAGTGTTAAATTTCCCTAATCTTTTCTAAGGAAGCCCCTGGTACATCTGCTTAATAAAAATGGCAGGAGGTGGGGGATCAGTGGATTTACTAAAAGTTAATGAAATCTTCAACTTTAGAATCCCTCATTTGCAAAAGATCCTGTTTCAATGGATGGAAAGGGCCCTAGCAATGTGATGGCATAACCAAATGATTTTGTAAAAATCTGAAAGAAAGATAACCATTGTTGGTTGGCACTAACATTTTCTTGCGGAGTAGTGCTTGAACAATTTGGCTGGAGGCATTTTTGGGATTCAACTAAGAAGAAGCTGTTAGTAGGATATACTTAGGGCTTCCCCAATAGCTCAGATGGTGACTAATCCATCTACAATGTAGGAGGGCTGGGTTTGATTCCTGGGTTAGGAAGACCACCTGGAGAAGGGAATGGAAATCCACTCCAGTATTCTTGCCTGGAGAATTCCATGGACAGAGGAGCCTGGAGATCTATAGTCCATGGGATCATAAAGAGTTGAACATGACTGGGTGACTAATACAACCAAGGATTTATTTATGAGGCTTATGTCATTTTCATGTGTATTTAAAGTTTTGCCAGCTGCAAGTGTAAGAATAGCTTCTAGTAATCTCCTCTTACCATTATGCTAACTGCCTTAGTGGCATCAGAGTTCAGAGCTAGAGGTTTATCACAATAAGAGTGTGTTCTTTTACAACTGACACCAGAAGGGTCTAGGTAGGGAAGGAGATGAAGGATGTGAAATTTACAGAGGCAGAAAAGTCTATCAAATATCATGCATGTAAATTATAAGCAAAACATTCAATTCTCATCAAAGCACAGAAAGAAATGGAAATTCTCTTCAGTCAGGAATGTACTGGATAATATAGGATTCATAATTTTAAATATGACAATTTTTTTGATAAAGATTGTGCAAAATAATCAATTTATCTGAATTTCTGTGTTTTAAGGGCATTTACTTGTATACTCAACGCCACACACATAATACATCTGAATGTAAAGTTGTATGGCTTATAACTTAACATTTTGTCCTGACAAATTTTGGCAGTTGCAGATAAAAATTTCCCCTGAATAAAACAATTTCTGAGTGGAACCTGAAGAAATAAGACTCAAGTGACAAAAACACTACACATCATCCTATGTATGTCCAAGTAGATATATCATACACATTTATGTAGCTCAAAACACACTAGCAGGAATTTGTAAATGCATCTGAATTTATGGGATAAGAAATGAAACATAATACAGCAATTATTTTCTTCAGGAGAAACAAAACATTTTAAAAGAGTTGCAATCATAGTATACCACTTAGTCTCACTGTTAATCAGAGATTTGTAAGCACTGCACACTGCTTTAGTTAAATGTCATGATATAACTACATTAGGAAGCTATAAGGACTATGTACATGTGTCTGTGTACTTGTGTTTCTGTCTGTGGGATGAGTGTTATCTGTAAAAGAACAAATTCTCATTTTCCATTTAAAACTAAATAACTGCCTAAAATCAAAAACTTAAGAAACAGCACACAGGACTGTTAAAAGCCTGAAGAGACAACTAAAGGTATGTTAGGGAATATTCCCTCTGTTTGGAGAATAAGACTGATAGAGTGGGAAGAGAGAAATAGGAAATAGCTACATTCTGTTATAAACTTGGTAGTGTTATTTGCCTTTTAAAGTATGTTTATATATTTTTGATAAAAATTTAATTGAAAAATGAAATCAGGTCTGATATACTCTCATAAGTCCTGTAAGCTTTTTTTACACTTTTCTAGATTATTGCTAAAATATTGATTCACATTTTATCTTTATGTTATATAATAATAGTATGATTATTCTTTCAAGGTTAAGAAATGATTAAATGAAACTAATTATTTCCTTGAAGAAAATCTAAATCTTTGGTAAACCAAGCAAGAATTGTGATAAAGCAGGCTGTTTCAATACCATTGCTTAGAGCCACTACTTTTTTAAAGGGAAGTAGGATTTAAATATTTATAAAATTGAGTTTCCTTTACTGTTTTGAAAAAGAAATTATTAAAATTTCAGTACCCTTGTAGAATTGATTTTTCCCTCTTTTCTGAACTAGGTAGGAAATAAATTAGTTTTCCATTAACAAATCAGAGTACGTGAAAAACTAATTGCTCAGAAAATGCATTGTATCACACATGTAGAAATAAAATAACATTGTAACTTAGCTTCCTAAGTTTAAATTAATTTTATATAATAAAATAAAGATGAAAAATGTATGCACTGGAGTTTCTAAATGTAGGCACCATGCATTCACTCAGGTTTTGTTATAGAAGAAGCATTGATTTTACTCTTGCATCTACATTTCACAAAGAAAGTAGCAGAGGGAAAAAAGCTTGCCTCACAGGCAAGGTTGAAAGCTCAGTTTCATTTTATTTCTTATCTTAATAGCAGGGAGCTGCTATACACCGAAAAAACATATGCTTCAGGAAGATTGAACTCACTAGCTTTTGCATACTTGTTCATCTTTTGTAAAGGCCAGTTATCAACTAAGCAAAAAATGAGGAATTAGCTATTCTGCTTGTCTTATTTTATTATAAGTCTATGATTATGTAGTTAGAAAAATCCAAGCAGGAGAACTTCAGAGTTTAAAAATTTGGGGAAAGGTGATAGAGTGTTTTTGCTGAGGATATAGTTTCAGAGGTAATGCATACTATGATGGGCATCCTCTAAATTAGCTCCCAAGAGTCCTTAGTTTCTAGTATTCAGGTTTTTATGAAGCCCCTTCCCCTTGAGTGCACACTGAATTTGCTGACTTGTTTCTAAACAGAATATGGAAGAAATTAGGGGATGCTGCTTCCAAAATGAGGTCATAAAAAGTCTTTGGCATCTGTCTTGGTGCTTTTTCTCTCTTCTTGGATTGCCCAAACTGAAGGACTTTGCCAGGTTTTGAGGACACTCTGGGGAGAGTTTCATGTGAGCAAGCTTGGAAGCAGATCTTCTAAGACCTCCCAGAAGCCACACATGTGAGTCTATAAGAGATCTTGCTATAGACAATTCCTGGGAAAACTGAAGTCCCAGCTGACACATGTATTGCAGGCTCTTGAATGACCCTTATTAGAAAAACCCAGCTAAGCCACTATCTGATTCTTAACCTATTGAAAGTTTGAGATAATTCTTTTTCAGTTACTAAATTTTGGGATAATTTATTGTAGAATAGTAAGTAATTAATACACAGCCCATAATTTAAGCCATGGCCCCACTTAATTTATCTAAGGCTCAGATTTAACATTGCTAATATGGGATAATAAGCATGTGTAATTTATATGGTTGTTGTGGAGATTTAGTGCTTATACTTCCCAGGTAGCGCTAATGGTAAAGAACCCGCCTGCCACTGCAATAGATGTAACAGACTTGGGTTCAGTCCCTGGGTTGGGAAAATCCCTTGGAGAAGGGCATAGCAAACCCACTCCAGTGTTCTTGCTGGAGAATTCCATGGACAGAGGAGACATATGAGTGGGCTACAGCCCATAAGGTCACAAGGAGTTGGGCACAATTGAAGCGACTTAACACTTGCATGTCAAGATTTTAGGAATCAGTTCAGTTCAGTTCAGTCACTCAGTCAAGCCTGACTTTTTGTGACCCCGTGGACTGCAGCATCCAAGGCCTCCCTGTCCATCACCAACTCCCGGAGTTTACTCAAACTCAGATCCATTGAGTCGGTGATGCCATCCCACTATCTCATCCTCTGTCATCCCGTAACATCCTGCCTTCAATCTTTCCCAGCATCAGGATCTTATGAAATGAGTCAGCTCTTATCATTAGGTGGCCAAAGTGTTGTAGTTTCACCTTCAACATCAGTTCTTTCAATGAACATTCAGAACTAATTTCCTTTAGGATGGACTGGTTGGAACTCCTTGAAGTCCAAGGGACTCTCAAGAATCTTCTCCAACACCACAGTTTAAAAGCATCAGTTCTTTAGCCCTCAACTTTCTTTATAGTCCAACTCTCACATCTCTACACGACTACTGGAAAAACTATAGCCTTGACTAGACGGACCTTTGTGGACAAAGTAATGTCACCAGTTTTAACATACCATCTATGTTGATCATAACTTTTCTTCCAAGGAGTAAGCATCTTTTTATTTCATGGCTGCAGTAACCACCTGCAGTGCTTTTGGAGCCCCCCAAAAAGTAAAGTGTGCCACTGTTTCCACTGTTTCTCCATCTATTTGCTGTGAAGTGATGAGACAGGATGCAATAATCTTTGTTTTCTGAATGTTGAACTTTAGGAATTAGCAAACTAAAATGAACTGGAATGGGTAAATTTAACTCAGATGACCATTATATCTATTACTGTGGGCAGGGATCCCTTAGAAGAAATGGAGTAGCCATCCTAGTCAACAAGAGTCCGGATGCAGTACCTGGATCCAATCTCAAAAATGACAGAATGATCTCTGTTCGTTTCCAAGGCAAACCATTTAATATCACGGTAATGCAAGTCTATGCCCCAACCAGTAAAGCTGAAGACACTGAAGTTGAATGGTTCTATGAAGATCTACAAGACCTTCTAGAATTAGCACCTCAGAAAAGATGTCCTTTTCATTATAGGGGACCAGAATGCAAAAAGTCAATAAATGCCTGGAGTAACAGGAAAATTTGGCCTTTGAGTATAGAACAAAATAGGGCAAAGGCTAATAGAGTTCTGACAAGAAAACACATTGGTAATAGCAAATACCCTCTTCCAACAACACAAGAGAAGACTCTCCACATAGACATCACCAGATGGCCAACACCAAAATCAGATTGGTTGTATTCTTTTCAGCCAAAGAGGGAGAAGCACTATATAGTCAGTGAAAGCAAGACTGAGAGCAGACTGTGGCTCAGATCATGAACTCCTTACAGCCAAATTCAGACTTAAACTGAAGAAAGTGGAGAAAACCACTAAAGCATTCAAGTATGACCTAAATCAAATCTCTAACGATTATCCAGTGGAAGTGAGATATAGATAAGGGACTAGATCTGATAAACAGGATGCCTGATGAGCTATGGATGGAGGTTCATGACATTGTGTAGGAGACAGAGATCAAGACCATCCCCAAGAAACGGAAATGCAAAAGTCAAATGGCTGTCTGAGGAGGTCTTACAAATAGCTATGTAAAGAAGAGAAGCCAAAAACAAAGGAAACTAAGAAAAGATATAAGCATCTGAATGCAGAGTTCCAAAGAATAGCAAAGAGAGATAAGAAAGCCTTCTTCAGTGATGAGTGCAAAGAAATAGAGGAAAAAATAGAGTGGGGAAGACTAGAGATGTCTTCAAGAAAATTAGAGATACCAAGGGAACATTGCATGCAAAGATGGGCTCAATAAAGGCAGAAATGGTATGGACCTAACAGAAGCAGAAGATATTAAGAAGAGGTGGCAAGAATACACAGAAGAACTGTACAAAAAAGATCTTCATGATCCAGATATCACAATGGTGTGATCATTCATCTAGAGCCAGATGTCCGGAAATGTGAAGGAAGTGCACCTTAGGGAGCATGACTATGAGCAAAGCTAGTAGAGGTGATGGAATTCCAATGGAGCTATTTCAAATCCTGAAAGATGATGCTTTGAAAGCACTGTACTCAATATTCCAGCAAATTTGGAAAACTCAGCAGTGGCCACAGGACTGGAAGAGGTCAGTTTTCATTCCAATCCCTAAGAAAGGCAATGCCAAAGAATGCTCTCGCTATTGCACAATTGCACTCATCTCATATGCTAGTAAAGTAATGCTCAAAATTCTCCAATCCAGGCCTCAACAGTACATAAATGATGAAGTTCTAGATATTCAAGCCGGTTTTAGTAAGGCAGAGGAACCAGATAAAATTGCCAACATCCATTGGATCATTGAAAAGCAAGAGAGTTCTAGAAAAACATCTATTTCTGATTTACTGACTATGCCAAAGCCTTTGACTGTGTGGATCACAACAAACTTTGGAAAATTCTTCAAGAGATGGGAATGCCAGACCACCTGACCTGCCTCTTGAAAAACCTGTATGCACGTCAGGAAGCAACAGTTAGAACTGGACATGGAACAACAGACTGGTTCCAAATAGGAAAAGGAGTACATCATGGCTGCATACTGTCACCCTGCTTATTTAACTTCTATGCAGAATACATCATGAGAAATGCTGGGCTGGAGGAAGCACAAGCAGGAGTCAAGATTGCCGGGAGAAATATCAATAATCTCAGACATGCAGATGACACTGCCTTTATGGCAGAAAGTGAAGAAGAACTAAAGAGCCTCTTAATAAAAGTGAAAGAGGAGAGTGAAAAAGTTGGCTTAAAGCTCCACATTCAGAAAACAAAAGCCATGGCATCCAGTCCCATTACTTCATGGCAAATATATTGGGATACAATGGAAACAGTGACAGAAAACTAAAGAGCCTCTTAATAAAAGTGAAAGAGGAGAGTGAAAAAGTTGGCTTAAAGCTCCACATTCAGAAAACAAAAGCCATGGCATCCAGTCCCATTACTTCATGGCAAATATATTGGGATACAATGGAAACAGTGACAGACTTTATTCTGAGGGGCTCCAAAATCACTGTAGATGGTGACTGTAGCCATGAAATTAAAAGAAGCTTACTTCTTGGAATGAAAGTTATGACCAAACTAGACAGCATATTAAAAAGCAGTGACATTACTTTGCCAACCAAGGTCCATTTAGTGAAAGCTATGGTTTTTCCAATAGTCATGTATGGATGTGAGAGCTGGACTATAAAGAAAGCTGAGCACTGAAGAACTGATGCTTTTAAACTGTGGTGTTGGAGAAGACTCTTGAGAGTCCCTTGGACTGTGAGGAGATCAGACCAAACTAGACAGCATATTAAAAAGCAGTGACATTACTTTGCCAACCAAGGTCCATTTAGTGAAAGCTATGGTTTTTCCAATAGTCATGTATGGATGTGAGAGCTGGACTATAAAGAAAGCTGAGCACTGAAGAACTGATGCTTTTAAACTGTGGTGTTGGAGAAGACTCTTGAGAGTCCCTTGGACTGTGAGGAGATCCAACCAGTCCATCCTAAAGGAAATCAGTCCTAAATATTCATTGGAAGGACTGATGCTGAAGCTGAAACTCCAATACTTTGGCCACCTGATATAAAGAATGGACTTATTTAAAAAGACTCTGATGCTGAGAAAGATTGAAAGTGGGAGGAGAAGGGGATGACAGAGGATGAGATGGTTGGATGGCATCACCCACTCAATGGACATTAGTTTGAACAAGCTCTGGGGGTTGGTGATAGACAGGGAAGCCTAGCATGCTGCAGTCCATGAGGTCACAAAGAGTCAGACACGATTGAGCAACTGAACTGAACTGATTCCTTTTTATTTTTTATGCTATAATTGTTGCATTGTTGCTTCTTAAAAAACATCATTCAAGAATTATGCCCAGTAATAATAGTAGAGCACAATTATCTAAAAGTGCTTTTCTTCCCCTAAGATACACAACAAAGAATGAGAAGAATGAAGAAGCACACCCAGCAGCAGGGACATTTCTATACCTGCATCCTGTAGGTAATCAAGAGTTTGCTTAAGCACTATTATTTAAATATTTCTAAATCCTCTTATATGTGTATTGGTCTTCTTATAATCTGTATCAGTTACAGAGAGACAATAAGCTGCAG
>SJYC01042027.1:0-10772 GCA_006408675.1 Madoqua kirkii | reverse complement strand
TCAGCACAGATTCCAAAAATGGTTTTTAGCTAGTATCAGAATCATAATAGTGAGCAACACTAGAGGGTTATTGAAGAGGCTAAGTATAGGAATTGATAAATTTGGTACAAGTGAAGTCTTTTTGCTGATATTTACACTTTTAAACCTGTCAGGGAGATCTTAATTAAAATGCATGTTGAAAATCCCATGTTTTCTAATGTCAGTGTTTTGATAAAGTACATTTCAATGTCATGAACATATATTATTCATAAAAAGTCTTTCCCTTCCATATCGATGGCTTCTAACACTTTAAAGAAATAAACTCTAGCATATGCTTTACAACACAATATGAGGTTTTTTTTTAATCATTCAAAAAATCCACTGCTCTTGCTTATTCCATAAGACTGCAAAAGGAAAGAGATGCTGTTTTGTCTCTCTCTTCTTGTCTCTGACTACCAAGTAGCCGGATGAACTTGATGTAAGTTCTCACTTGTCTAGATGAGTTAGGAGCTTCTAACTTTTCTCCATAATATTCCTATGAAGGGAAAATACAATTTAGTATTTTAGTACAATTTAGAAATTTATAGTGTACTTTGAAAAGAAACATGATTCTTGGATGAATGAAAAAGTAAAACATAAAATCAAGGAAGACATGTTACCAGCATTTGGTATCTCTGCTGCTTAACCAGAATATATAGAAATAGGATAATAAAGTAGTCCAGTCTTATAGAGTAACCAGCTTAGTTTTAAAACTTAAAGTCTCAGAAAGTCCCCCATTCCTGGGCAAAGTGGGATAATTAGTCATTTGAGAATTGCTGGCAAATTTTTAAAAGTGTTACACATGAAGCAAAGTTTAGATATAAGAGTTTATATATAAAACCTTGGCAACCCAGTGGTTAAGACTCTGTGCTTCCACCACAGAAGGGACAGAGATTTGATCCCCGGTAGAGAACTAAAATTCCACATGTTTTTCATCACCGCAAAAAAAAAAAGAAATATATATATATATATATATATATATATAGAGAGAGAGAGAGAGAGAGAGAGAGAGAATATACATTTGACCTTTTTTTTTGAAACTCATAGATAGAAATCCCTATTAATATCACTCATTTGTAAATGTAAATGTTTCCATCATCAAGAGAATGCTTATCAAAACGGGCACTGATGGTGAATTTTGAAATCCCACAGTATTAAAAGGACATAGGAATTGAATGGGTTGAATATTTAATAGGTTCTCAAAGTTAAACTTGTAACTTTTATTTCTTTATATTCATGTAATACCTAGCAATAGATGATTGTAGACTATTTTGGATTGATAGAAAGGAGAGATATGAGAACAGGCCTAACTTTAAGGTGGGCATCAAGGCTACTGGCAAACATGCATAATTTCCCATAAAATAACATTGGGGAGGAAGATTTTCAGAGACAGATTATATTGCTAGACTTTTTTTTCATACTTTCATGAATAATATTTAGAAAGTAGGAAGGCAAATATTTAGTAAATTTCTTATTTCTCTCACTTTCTACAAGACAAAAAGAGAAGAAAATATCTTTGTCCAAAAGACACCCTGAGAAAAGACTTGCAACCTTAAAAAAGCCTTTGAATATTTCCTAAACAATTCTTCTGACTTAATTTAGGTGAAGAAAATGTCTAAAGATGATTTTGTGCCAAATATGAGAGATATGCTGCCTGTTCCTAATCATCAAAGGCAATTTGCAGAAAGTTAGCCCACTATTCCAATTAAATACAAATTTTATTTGGTGGTTTAAGCCACATTACAACTACCATAAAATAACTTGAAAATGTTATTACTTATGTCAAAATTAGAAAAGCATCAAATTAAAAGAAAAAAAATATCCTTCCACACTAAAACATAACAGATACATCATTTATTTCCTAAAACTATATTCTTTTTGCAATTAACATTCTTCTCAATACATAGAATATAGATTAAACCATGATGTTCGGCTTTAGTTTTGACTCATTCTCAAATCATTGTAATGACTTAAGACTTTTATCATCTTGCTCTATTTCTACCATCATTAATTTATATGAGGTATTTACCAGCTAAGGCACAAATGTCACTAAAACAATGGATTTCTCCTCTTCTAGCTCCCCTTCCAATATATATCACATTAAATGGTAAACCTAATCTCTTTAAAATTTATCATGCAATATCTGAAAACATATGTGGATCTTTCCTTCCTTCCATACAACTTAAGACTCTGCCTAACCTCCATCTTTGTTCTTACTTTTCAGCACAAAATCACAGTCCAGCAAGGTTAATTTTCACATCTACCCTAATTCATTTTTTTTGTTCCTAAATCACCTTTACTTCCAAACTTATTTTCTTCCTATCTACAGAATAGAAATAAGTTAATTTACTGCTCAAACTCTAGGATGTTCTCCTCATCTAACTTTACCCTCGTAGATAAGTCCCATCACTTAAAATTTATAATTAGACTCTGAGACAAAAGATTTTTATTCTCTAGTTGTTTTAATGTCTGTAATCTGTCCCACTCCACCCCCAAATGAGAAATTCTATACCTTAAGTATATAGAAGCTACATTTTATATTGTTTGTCACCATGTGCATACTTAGAACCCTTCGAGGCATACAATATGTAAGTCAGTAATATATTTACTGCTTTAATGACTGAAATATAGCTTCCAATAATAGATAAGAGTATGGTGTTCAGGGAAAACATGATTTTTCTGTTAGAGCCACTAAAATAAACTGAAGTACAATGTTTAGACTTAAGACAAGATACTAAATGTTCATATGTATTATTCACCACCGAAGGACTTGAAGATAAATTTTGTTGTGTTTCCTGGATTTTGCATGTTGGCTTTCCTTTTGAGACTTCAGAAAGAGTCACTTGATTATTGATCTGTCTTCTAAGTTTAGAAATGACAAGTAATAATTTTAAAAGATAACGCTATAAGGAGTGTCAGAAATCAAGCAGTTTAAGTATAACATCAGAGAAGGCAATGGCACCCCTCTCCAGTACTCTTGCCTGGAAAATCCCACGGATGGAGGAGACTGGTAGGCTGTAGTCCATGGGGTCACTGGGGGTCGGACACGACTGAGCGACTTCACTTTCACTTTTCACTTTCATGCATTGGAGAAGGAAATGGCAACCCACTCCAGTGTTCTTGCCTGGAGAATCCCAGGGATGGGGGAGCCCACTGTGGGGCTGCACACAGTTGGACACGACTGAAGTGACTTAGCAGCAGCAGTAGCAGCAGCAAGTATGATATTTGGAATTTTCAAATTAGACAAAAGATAAAATCTGTACAAAATAATTTTAAGACTATGTAGCAAAAATTGTTTTTAATATGAAAAATTGGAAGGCAAACAAAATTTGAAAACAACCCCACAGTTACTGCATACATAAAATATGTGAAATTCTCATAATTAAGAAAAAGTTAAATAACTGAGGGGAAAATGAATTATAACAGCATATCATAAAAAAACAAAAAATACTGTAGATAAATGGAAATAAGTCATGAAAAGAATATAACAAATCTATTTGTGATGCTCTGGAAAACATGCCTCCATTTATTTTGAAATATATGTTTATAGATGTGTGTGTGTGTGTACACATGCATGCAAACAGAAACTTTCTGAGAAGACACATAAGCTATTATCCCAGCTCTACTCTAGGAATTTGAACCAGATGACTGAGACAGGTGGAAGATTAACTTTGTAGTATATATATATATTCTTAATCTTTATAATTTTTGTTATACAAGTACATTATTTTATAAGTACAAACTGTTTGACCAATTATGCATCTATAATCTATGTATCTACTTATAAGTCAGCATATAAATTATATATCCATAAACTAATTTCATATATTTATGAACCTTATATATTGAATGTTATATATCTGTGATTATGGGTGTACACATACCTATGTGTGTATGTTTATGAGTATATACAGACACTTTGTACAAGTGTACATATACGTGTATCAGTTCAGTTCAGTTGCTCAGTCGTGTCTGACTCTTTGTGATCCCCATGGACTGTAGCACATCAGGCTTCCCTGTCCATCACCATCTCCCAGAGCTTACTCAAACTCATGTCCATTGAGTTGGTGATGCCATCCAACCATCTCATCCTATGTTGTCCTCTTCTCCTCCAGCCTTCAATCTTGCCCAACATCAGGGTCTTTTCCAATGAGTCAGTTCTTGCATCAGGTGGCCAAAGTAGTGGAGTTTAAGCTTCAGCATATACATGTATACTTGCTTTTTATAAAGGTTTTAAATGGATATTTATTTACAGTATATATATATATATATATATATATACACATTAATATGTATACAGAAAAGTCTGCAAAGTGGAAAAATATTTATTGTTTGTGATTCTAAATTAACCAGTAAAAGACTGAAGAGGTTTTGACTTGTCCATGTTAATTTTGACAGCATATTAAAAGGAGCTGAGAGTAGAATCTATATAAGTCAGTGTAGGGTTACATCCACAGTTTTCTCTATAAATACATATTTTTATTTATATAATGTGACTTTAGATTTACTTTCACTTTCCCTTTTGTAATAATTGTATCAATGAAATTTTTGTGTGACATTTTTCCTTTAAAAAATTATTTTTGGCTGTGCTGGGCCTTTTTGGCTGTGCACACTTTCTCTCGTTGCGTTGAGTGAGAGCTAATGTCTAGGTGCGATGCACGGGCTTCTCACTGCGGTGGCTTCTCTTAATGTGGAGCATGGGCTCTAGGTGCCTGGGCTTCAATAGTTATGCCTCTCTGGCTCTAGAGTACAGGCTCAGTAGTTGTGGTGCATGGATTTAGTTGCTCTGCACCATATGGGATCTTCCCAGACCAAGAATTGAACCTGTGTTTCCTGCATTGGCAGGTCGGTTCTTTTTCACTGAGCTACCAGGGAAACCTGATCCTTTTCTTAAATATTTTCAATTCATTTCATTTCATCTCTAATTGAATTTAGTTTTTAAATTCTTATTTCTCATCAGTTATTCATGTCCATTACCTTCCACAAACGTGAGGTTTTAAGGAAGTTTTTTCTTTGGTTTTATTCTGCTTTGATAAAGTTCTAAAGTCAGCAAGATAACTTTGCATTTTTATCACTTTTCTTCCCAGGTGTACCTCCACTTTGGCTGGTTTTTATTGGCACCAATATAGATTATTCTATTGAAAATTTTAATGGAAAATGTTAGAAATACTATTTTCCAGGATTCCTTCTGGAAAAACATTAAAGGTAGCCTGGCCATTTCTTAATATCAGTTTACTTATATGGAAATTGCATGAGAGGTTTCAATTGACTTATAGAGCCTAAGAATTTATTAAGGGAGCCAAGGATAGATATTTTGAAGTAAATGACTAAATGTTACATATATTTGTAAGAAAGTGTTGGCATGGCAAACCTAAATCGTAAATATTTCAATACCGCTGAGGTAATTTTTTCCCAAGTTTCAGGACTGTATATATGGGTGTGGTAAAATAAAGATGACTACATATTTTTGGCTTTTTTTTCTTATTAAGCAATGAGGACTGGTTCCCTTTCTTAAACCTAAAATGCTCTTAACACTTCTTTGGCCAATAGAAGGCTGTGGGCTTCCAGAATTTTGGGACTCCCAAGGTTAGGTCTTAGAGTCACAGTATTCACCCTGGCCTTTTGGGATGTTTGCTTGAGGTAGACAGAGGGAAGAAACCACCACCCACCAGGTAAGAAGCCCATGCTGTGAAGAGGCTCAAGCTAGATATGTGAAGAT
Source organism: Madoqua kirkii (assembly GCA_006408675.1). Taxonomy (NCBI): domain Eukaryota; kingdom Metazoa; phylum Chordata; class Mammalia; order Artiodactyla; family Bovidae; genus Madoqua; species Madoqua kirkii. Next base: position 5,035 of record SJYC01042027.1, on the reverse strand, counting down.
GTCACATGAGGACAGGGTGAATGCCTTGTCCCAGATGCTTCAGACAACTGACTTACACATCAGACATGTGAGTGTAGAGGCTATACTGAACATTTCATTCCTAAAATATGTGAAGCTGATTGGAAACAAGAAAGCCAATTGTTAGTCAGAATTGAGGCCCTATATATGAAAAGGTAGTCCAGAGCAAAAAGTGGAAATGCCTTTGTTCAGAAAACATGCAGAGATCTGAGATACCCATAGGATATTTCAGTCTCCTGACACTGGGAAAAATAACTATTATATTGGGGATTATTTCACACACATAACTGAACAGGAGACAGTGAAAATGAATATCTTTTGTTGTTCAGTCCCTCAGTTGTGTCTGACTCTTTGAGACTCCATAGAATGCAGCACTCCAGGCTTCCTTGTCCTTCAGTATCTCTCAGAGTTGTCTTAAACTCATGTCCATGGAGTCTGTGATGCCATCCAGTTCTCATTCTCCACTGCTCCTTCTCCTCCTGCCCTCAATCTTTCCCAGCATTAGGGTCTTTTTCAATGAGTTGGCTCTTTGCATCAGATGGTCAAAGTATTGGAGGTTTAGCATCAGTCCTTCCGATGGATATTCAGGGTTGATTTCCTTTACGATTGGCTGGTTTGATTTCCTTGCAGTCTGAGAGACTCTCAAGAGACTTCAGCACCACAGTTTAAAAGCATCATTTCTTCAGTACTCAGCCTTCTGTACGTCTGTACATCACTCCTAGACAAACCATAGCCTTGACTATACAGACTTTTGTTGGCAAAGTGATGTCTCTTTTTAATATGCCTTTTAATGTGCTGTCTAGGTTTGTCATAACTTTTCTTTCAAGGAGTAAGAGTCTTTTACTTTCATGGCTTCAGTCACCATCCAGAGTAATTTTGGAGCCGCCAAAAATATAGACTGTCACTCTTTCCATTTTTTTTCCCCCATCTATTTGCATGTAGTGATGGGACTGGATGCCTTGATCTTAGTTTTCTGAATGCTGTGTTTTAAGCCATCATTTCCCACTTTCCTTTTTCACCATCAAGAGGCTCTTTAGTTCTTCTTCACTTTCTACCATTTGGGCGGTCTCATCTGCATATCTGAGGTTACTGATATTTCTCCCTGCAATCCTGATTCCAGCTTCAGCTTCATCCAGCCCAGTATTTCTCATGATATACTCTGCATATAATTTAAATAAGCAGGGTGACAATATACAGCCTTGGTGTATTTCTTTCCCAATTTTGAACCAGTCCATTGTTCCATGTCCGGTTCTAACTGCTTCTCCTTGACCTGCATACAGGTTTCTCAGGAGGCAAATAAGGTAGACTGGTATTCCCATCTCTTTAAAAATTTTCCACAGTTTGTTGTGATCCACACATTCAAAGGCTTTGGCATAGTCAATAAAGCAGAAATAGATGTTTTTCTGGAATTCCTTTTCCTTTTCTATGATCCAACTAATGCTGGCAATTTGATCTCTGGTTTTTATGCCTTTTCTAAATTCAGCTTGAACATCTGGAAGTTCTCAGTTCACATATTGGTGAAGCCTAGCTTGAAGGATTTTGAGCATTACCTTGCTAGCATGGGAAAGGAGTGCAATTGTGTGGTAGTTTGAACATTCTTTGGTATTTTCCTTCTTTGGGATTGAAATGAAAACTGACCTTTTCCCGTCTTGTGGCCATTGCTGAGTTCTCCAAATTTGCTGGCATGTTGAGTGTAGCACTTTAACAGCATCATCTTTTAGGATCTGAAATAGCTGAGCTGGAATTTCATCACCTCCACTAGGTTTATTCATAATCTTTAGATTTTATTGGATAGGAAACCAATAGTTATTCACTGATAGTGTCAAATATAGTTTCTTTATGAAATTTTGAAAAGCTTTAAAGCTCTGTACATGACTTTTCATAAATCATCTGAGTTTTTTTCTAGTTATGTGTGCAAAGTGAAATTCACCACAGAAAATTATTCAGTTGTCTCCTTAAATATTACTGAACAATTAGGGTGGGAGATAATGCATTTAAAAAATTCATTCGTGTCATGAATAGATACCTGTCCTAGGCTTCTGAAAAGCTATTTTTTAAATTTATCTTTAATTGGAGGATAATTCCTTAACTGAGGAGCTATTTAAACCACCACTTCAGCACTATCACTCTGAGAAAAATGTAGGAATATTACTATTAGCAAGTATCCTCTATTGGATGTCACTGTTGGATGTTTCATAATGTTAATAACATTCAGTGTGGAAGAATAACATCAACTGAGGATAGGATAAAGATTTTAATATTTTCTACAGTTGATCTGGTGGCTCAGATTTCAAAGAATCCACTTGCAAAAAAGGAGACCCGTATTATATCTCTGGTTCCAGAAGATCCCCTTGAAAAGGGAATGGCTACCCACTCAGTATTCTTGCCTGGATAATTCCATGGACAGAGGAACCTGGAGGGCTACAATCAATAGGGTCACAAAGAATTGTACATGGCTGAATGACTAACACTTTCATAGTTAAGTTACTGTTAAGCAGACTAAGACTCAATTTTACATGCCTACATGTATGTGATGAAGAAGTATTGAACCCTATTGCTGGCTCTATAACTGGAAACCAAGATATAAGATAATTTTGGTTATTTGGTTAAATTATCCATTTATGAGCCATGGTGTGTAGACTAGAAAAGGCTCATCAAGATCAGAAGGCAGGGCATCAGCACTTGTGGAGCACTCTTAGTTGTAAGTTCTAAAGCAGGTTTTTCCTTCTCAAAATGTTTTAGCATCCATACGCAGGTCTACAGAAGCTTAGTTCCTCAGAACTGATGACAAACAGCATTGCCTGTGAGATTTTGTTCAGTGTGGATAAAAGCTCTGAAAATAGTGAATATTATCAACTCACAGATAATGATTGTGTGTCCTTTCAGAGTCCTGTGTGAAGAAATGTACAGGTTTAGTTTATTGGTTTTGAACGAAAAAAATTCTCATAATTTCTGAGCTGAAAATAGGCTTTAATCTTGATGCTACTTTCAATTGACATACTAGTGGGTCTTAGTGATGTATTTTGGATCATGAAGAGTCTGATTTACTTCTTCAGAGAAAAACTACTAGAATTTATTTGTTAAATATATCAGTATTTTAAAGATAGAGTTTGACTGTATTACAATCCATTTGTATATTGCCCTTCTAAAATATTTGCAATAAAGTTTCTGAAGAACAAAGAAAATAATTCTGATTAAGGCTTAACTCCTACCAGTCAATCATTGTTTTTCACCCCTCTGAAACTTTATTATTCATATTTTAAAATCACATTTGAATTATATACCACAGTATATAAAAAAATAATTTTCCAGACCAAATTTTCCCTAATTTAATATGCTCATCAAATTAGTGTATACAGAGGACAAGTTTTTTTCAATGAGAAATCATTGTGCTATTCTCAAGCATTTTTTTAAAATAATAATGCCCAGAAATATGACAAAGCCACCAAATGTTTATGCTGAATTATTGTGAGTTAGGGTTTTCCAACTTAATAGAAGAAACATAAGAAACAAAACCCATCAGGTGTGGACATTCACTTATAGCTATTTGCCATTAAACTGAATATAGGAGTCATGATGAAAAATGTCTTGCAATTTATCCAACATTTATGTGAGACCACTTTTGTTATTATCATTACTAGTGACTATTATTAATTTTCAATATATTTTTACCCTTTAAAAATAGAGATTTTTGTGCTCTTACATTTTTTGTTTTGTATGTTCATTAAATGTCTAGTGGATGTTTAAAACCCAAGAAACAATATGTTAGACTCCTTCATGACACTATCATGATAGTACCCCAGAATGCCTCTTCTCTGAGCATGGATACTTGTTGGAGAATTCTTTTTAACAGGTTTTACTCATGCACCAAAAGTTATTTGAACGTCCCTTCACCCTTTTGCTCTTTCCTGACCACATTTATCAAGAGATTCATGACTGTGTAGAACATTAATGCTTATATCGATTTCTGGTTTTTAAGGTCAGTGTAGTAAAACAGTGAGTGCTTATGAGGTACAAGCTATGTATAACAAGCCTTGTTTTTGCAGTTATTTTTATACATAAAAACAAAAAAACCAAGCATGCTAGGAAGTTGTTTAAAAGAAAAGAAAAGAAAAAAAAAAAAAAAAAAAGAAGGAGGGGAGTGTGTCATTCAGGGTTTGTTCCAGATGCAGAGGCCCTGGGTGTGATACAGGTAAGTGTGTGCTCAGTTGCTCCATTGTGTCTGACTCTTCGCGACCACATGGACTGTAGCCAACCAAACTCCTCTGTCCATGGGATTCTCCAGGCAAGGATACTGCAGTGGATTGCCATTTCCTTCTCCAAGGGATCTTCCCTGGCCCAGAGATTGAATCTGTGTCTCTATCTCTCTTGTGTTGGCAGGCAGATTCTTCACCACTAGTACCACCTGGGAAAATGAGTGATTTATTATAGGGATCTGACCTTGCACAATCACAATTATTGGTTAAACTTATTGGTTAAACATACATCTGCTTCTAAAACTTGGCTTTAAGTCCATAAGACAGCCATTTTGAAAGAAATTATAGTGTGATGCAGGTCTATTATTATTTTGAAGCGCTGTACAAAGAAGTCTTGCTATATTCTATCTATAATTTTGAATAAGAAACAACGGCAGGCTTCTATCTTGAGGTTAAAAACATCAGGACTATAGTAAATAATCAGTTAAAGAAAATTTTAGGTGAGGAAAAACCTGTCAGTGGACTCAGCAGATCTTTACACTCATGTCAATACTTCTTTCCTGTTCCTACCATTCTAACAGTGAGTACAAATGGGCTCAGGAAGTAGGAAACCCTATTTAATGGCATGACTTACAATACCAGCATGGAATTCATTCATTGTTATTCTTCTTTTTTAGGGACTAGCTCTGAAACTACAAGTTACAGACAGTAGAGGAGGGAAATGATTCATGGAAGAGAGAGAATGACAGCACTAGCAAAAGTAGGAGGTAAGAAGTTTCAATAAGGAGTTTAGGTAGTTGCTGGCTAATAATATGAATTAG
>SJYC01042026.1:0-14166 GCA_006408675.1 Madoqua kirkii | reverse complement strand
ATTGACTTATAGAGCCTAAGAATTTATTAAGGGAGCCAAGGATAGATATTTTGGAAGTAAATGACTAAATGTTACATATATTTGTAAGAAAGTGTTGGCATGGCAAACCTAAATCGTAAACATTTCAATACCGCTGAGGTAATTTTTTCCCAAGTTTCAGGACTGTATATATGGGTGTGGTAAAATAAAGATGACTACATATTTTTGGCTTTTTTTTCTTATTAAGCAATGAGGACTGGTTCCCTTTCTTAAACCTAAAATGCTCTTAACACTTCTTTGGCCAATAGAAGGCTGTGGGCTTCCAGAATTTTGGGACTCCCAAGGTTAGGTCTTAGAGTCACAGTATTCACCCTGGCCTTTTGGGATGTTTGCTTGAGGTAGACAGAGGGAAGAAACCACTACCCACCAGGTAAGAAGCCCATGCTGTGAAGAGGCTCAAGCTAGATATGTGAAGATGTCACATGAGGACAGGGTGAATGCCTTGTCCCAGATGCTTCAGACAACTGACTTACACATCAGACATGTGAGTGTAGAGGCTATACTGAACATTTCATTCCTAAAATATGTGAAGCTGATTGGAAACAAGAAAGCCAATTGTTAGTCAGAATTGAGGCCCTATATATGAAAAGGTAGTCCAGAGCAAAAAGTGGAAATGCCTTTGTTCAGAAAACATGCAGAGATCTGAGATACCCATAGGATATTTCAGTCTCCTGACACTGGGAAAAATAACTATTATATTGGGGATTATTTCACACACATAACTGAACAGGAGACAGTGAAAATGAATATCTTTTGTTGTTCAGTCCCTCAGTTGTGTCTGACTCTTTGAGACTCCATAGAATGCAGCACTCCAGGCTTCCTTGTCCTTCAGTATCTCTCAGAGTTGTCTTAAACTCATGTCCATGGAGTCTGTGATGCCATCCAGTTCTCATTCTCCACTGCTCCTTCTCCTCCTGCCCTCAATCTTTCCCAGCATTAGGGTCTTTTTCAATGAGTTGGCTCTTTGCATCAGATGGTCAAAGTATTGGAGGTTTAGCATCAGTCCTTCCGATGGATATTCAGGGTTGATTTCCTTTACGATTGGCTGGTTTGATTTCCTTGCAGTCTGAGAGACTCTCAAGAGACTTCAGCACCACAGTTTAAAAGCATCATTTCTTCAGTACTCAGCCTTCTGTACGTCTGTACATCACTCCTAGACAAACCATAGCCTTGACTATACAGACTTTTGTTGGCAAAGTGATGTCTCTTTTTAATATGCCTTTTAATGTGCTGTCTAGGTTTGTCATAACTTTTCTTTCAAGGAGTAAGAGTCTTTTACTTTCATGGCTTCAGTCACCATCCAGAGTAATTTTGGAGCCGCCAAAAATATAGACTGTCACTCTTTCCATTTTTTTTCCCCCATCTATTTGCATGTAGTGATGGGACTGGATGCCTTGATCTTAGTTTTCTGAATGCTGTGTTTTAAGCCATCATTTCCCACTTTCCTTTTTCACCATCAAGAGGCTCTTTAGTTCTTCTTCACTTTCTACCATTTGGGCGGTCTCATCTGCATATCTGAGGTTACTGATATTTCTCCCTGCAATCCTGATTCCAGCTTCAGCTTCATCCAGCCCAGTATTTCTCATGATATACTCTGCATATAATTTAAATAAGCAGGGTGACAATATACAGCCTTGGTGTATTTCTTTCCCAATTTTGAACCAGTCCATTGTTCCATGTCCGGTTCTAACTGCTTCTCCTTGACCTGCATACAGGTTTCTCAGGAGGCAAATAAGGTAGACTGGTATTCCCATCTCTTTAAAAATTTTCCACAGTTTGTTGTGATCCACACATTCAAAGGCTTTGGCATAGTCAATAAAGCAGAAATAGATGTTTTTCTGGAATTCCTTTTCCTTTTCTATGATCCAACTAATGCTGGCAATTTGATCTCTGGTTTTTATGCCTTTTCTAAATTCAGCTTGAACATCTGGAAGTTCTCAGTTCACATATTGGTGAAGCCTAGCTTGAAGGATTTTGAGCATTACCTTGCTAGCATGGGAAAGGAGTGCAATTGTGTGGTAGTTTGAACATTCTTTGGTATTTTCCTTCTTTGGGATTGAAATGAAAACTGACCTTTTCCCGTCTTGTGGCCATTGCTGAGTTCTCCAAATTTGCTGGCATGTTGAGTGTAGCACTTTAACAGCATCATCTTTTAGGATCTGAAATAGCTGAGCTGGAATTTCATCACCTCCACTAGGTTTATTCATAATCTTTAGATTTTATTGGATAGGAAACCAATAGTTATTCACTGATAGTGTCAAATATAGTTTCTTTATGAAATTTTGAAAAGCTTTAAAGCTCTGTACATGACTTTTCATAAATCATCTGAGTTTTTTTCTAGTTATGTGTGCAAAGTGAAATTCACCACAGAAAATTATTCAGTTGTCTCCTTAAATATTACTGAACAATTAGGGTGGGAGATAATGCATTTAAAAAATTCATTCGTGTCATGAATAGATACCTGTCCTAGGCTTCTGAAAAGCTATTTTTTAAATTTATCTTTAATTGGAGGATAATTCCTTAACTGAGGAGCTATTTAAACCACCACTTCAGCACTATCACTCTGAGAAAAATGTAGGAATATTACTATTAGCAAGTATCCTCTATTGGATGTCACTGTTGGATGTTTCATAATGTTAATAACATTCAGTGTGGAAGAATAACATCAACTGAGGATAGGATAAAGATTTTAATATTTTCTACAGTTGATCTGGTGGCTCAGATTTCAAAGAATCCACTTGCAAAAAAGGAGACCCGTATTATATCTCTAGTTCCAGAAGATCCCCTTGAAAAGGGAATGGCTACCCACTCCAGTATTCTTGCCTGGATAATTCCATGGAAAGAGGAACCTGGAGGGCTACAATCAATAGGGTCACAAAGAATTGTACATGGCTGAATGACTAACACTTTCATAGTTAAGTTACTGTTAAGCAGACTAAGACTCAATTTTACATGCCTACATGTATGTGATGAAGAAGTATTGAACCCTATTGCTGGCTCTATAACTGGAAACCAAGATATAAGATAATTTTGGTTATTTGGTTAAATTATCCATTTATGAGCCATGGTGTGTAGACTAGAAAAGGCTCATCAAGATCAGAAGGCAGGGCATCAGCACTTGTGGAGCACTCTTAGTTGTAAGTTCTAAAGCAGGTTTTTCCTTCTCAAAATGTTTTAGCATCCATACGCAGGTCTACAGAAGCTTAGTTCCTCAGAACTGATGACAAATAGCATTGCCTGTGAGATTTTGTTCAGTGTGGATAAAAGCTCTGAAAATAGTGAATATTATCAACTCACAGATAATGATTGTGTGTCCTTTCAGAGTCCTGTGTGAAGAAATGTACAGGTTTAGTTTATTGGTTTTGAACGAAAAAAATTCTCATAATTTCTGAGCTGAAAATAGGCTTTAATCTTGATGCTACTTTCAATTGACATACTAGTGGGTCTTAGTGATGTATTTTGGATCATGAAGAGTCTGATTTACTTCTTCAGAGAAAAACTACTAGAATTTATTTGTTAAATATATCAGTATTTTAAAGATAGAGTTTGACTGTATTACAATCCATTTGTATATTGCCCTTCTAAAATATTTGCAATAAAGTTTCTGAAGAACAAAGAAAATAATTCTGATTAAGGCTTAACTCCTACCAGTCAATCATTGTTTTTCACCCCTCTGAAACTTTATTATTCATATTTTAAAATCACATTTGAATTATATACCACAGTATATAAAAAAATAATTTTCCAGACCAAATTTTCCCTAATTTAATATGCTCATCAAATTAGTGTATACAGAGGACAAGTTTTTTTCAATGAGAAATCATTGTGCTATTCTCAAGCATTTTTTTAAAATAATAATGCCCAGAAATATGACAAAGCCACCAAATGTTTATGCTGAATTATTGTGAGTTAGGGTTTTCCAACTTAATAGAAGAAACATAAGAAACAAAACCCATCAGGTGTGGACATTCACTTATAGCTATTTGCCATTAAACTGAATATAGGAGTCATGATGAAAAATGTCTTGCAATTTATCCAACATTTATGTGAGACCACTTTTGTTATTATCATTACTAGTGACTATTATTAATTTTCAATATATTTTTACCCTTTAAAAATAGAGATTTTTGTGCTCTTACATTTTTTGTTTTGTATGTTCATTAAATGTCTAGTGGATGTTTAAAACCCAAGAAACAATATGTTAGACTCCTTCATGACACTATCATGATAGTACCCCAGAATGCCTCTTCTCTGAGCATGGATACTTGTTGGAGAATTCTTTTTAACAGGTTTTACTCATGCACCAAAAGTTATTTGAACGTCCCTTCACCCTTTTGCTCTTTCCTGACCACATTTATCAAGAGATTCATGACTGTGTAGAACATTAATGCTTATATCGATTTCTGGTTTTTAAGGTCAGTGTAGTAAAACAGTGAGTGCTTATGAGGTACAAGCTATGTATAACAAGCCTTGTTTTTGCAGTTATTTTTATACATAAAAACAAAAAAACCAAGCATGCTAGGAAGTTGTTTAAAAGAAAAGAAAAGAAAAAAAAAAAAAAAAAAGGAAGGAGGGGAGTGTGTCATTCAGGGTTTGTTCCAGATGCAGAGGCCCTGGGTGTGATACAGGTAAGTGTGTGCTCAGTTGCTCCATTGTGTCTGACTCTTCGCGACCACATGGACTGTAGCCAACCAAACTCCTCTGTCCATGGGATTCTCCAGGCAAGGATACTGCAGTGGATTGCCATTTCCTTCTCCAAGGGATCTTCCCTGGCCCAGAGATTGAATCTGTGTCTCTATTCTCTTGTGTTGGCAGGCAGATTCTTCACCACTAGTACCACCTGGGAAAATGAGTGATTTATTATAGGGATCTGACCTTGCACAATCACAATTATTGGTTAAACTTATTGGTTAAACATACATCTGCTTCTAAAACTTGGCTTTAAGTCCATAAGACAGCCATTTTGAAAGAAATTATAGTGTGATGCAGGTCTATTATTATTTTGAAGCGCTGTACAAAGAAGTCTTGCTATATTCTATCTATAATTTTGAATAAGAAACAACGGCAGGCTTCTATCTTGAGGTTAAAAACATCAGGACTATAGTAAATAATCAGTTAAAGAAAATTTTAGGTGAGGAAAAACCTGTCAGTGGACTCAGCAGATCTTTACACTCATGTCAATACTTCTTTCCTGTTCCTACCATTCTAACAGTGAGTACAAATGGGCTCAGGAAGTAGGAAACCCTATTTAATGGCATGACTTACAATACCAGCATGGAATTCATTCATTGTTATTCTTCTTTTTTAGGGACTAGCTCTGAAACTACAAGTTACAGACAGTAGAGGAGGGAAATGATTCATGGAAGAGAGAGAATGACAGCACTAGCAAAAGTAGGAGGTAAGAAGTTTCAATAAGGAGTTTAGGTAGTTGCTGGCTAATAATATGAATTAGGTAGTGGGTTATGTAAATGAGTCTTCATAAGATTCAGAGTTGGAGGGCACAAAGGTGTTTGTCTTTTTTTATGTTTATAATGCTCTCTAAGGTAGCAGAGGAGCAGGAGCCTGGTGGGCTACAGTCCATGGGGTCACAAAGAGTCAGACAGGACTGAGCGATTTCACTTTCACTTTTCACTTTCATGCACTGGAGAAGGAAATGACAAACCATCCCAGTGTTCTTGCCTGCAGAATCCCAGGGACAGAGGAGCCTGGTGGGCTGCCGTCTATGGGGTCGCACAGAGTTGGACAGGACTGAATTGACTTAGCAGCAGCAGCTCTAAGGTAGGGACATGGAAAAACAGACTGGTTCAAAAGAGGAAAAGGAGTACATCAAGGCTGTATATTGTCACTCTGCTTATTTAACTTCTATGCAGAATACATAATGAGAAATGCTGGGTTGAAAGAAGCACAAGCTGGAATCAAGATTACCGGGAGAAACATCAATAACCTCAGATATGCAGATGACACCACCCTTATGGCAGAAAGTGAAGAGGAAATAAAGAGCCTCTTGAGGAAAGTGAAAGAGGAGAGTTCAAGTTGGCTTAAAGCTCAACATTCAGAAAACTAAGATCACAGCATTTGGTCCCATCACTTCATGGGAAATGGATGGGGAAACAGTGTCAGACTTTAATTATTTTGGCTCCAAAATCACTGCAGATGGTGATTGCAGCTCTGAAATTAAAAGGCACTTACTCCTTGGAAAGAAAGTCATGACCGACCTATATGGCATATTAAAAAGCAAAGACATTACTTTGCCCACAAAAGTCCATCTAGTGAAGGCTATGGTTTTTCCTGTGGTCATGTATGGATGTGAAAGTTGGGCTGTGAAGAAAGTGAAAGTGAAGTCGCTCAGTCATGTCTGACTCTTTGTGACCCCGTGGACTGTAGCTCACCAGGCTCCTCTGTCCATGGGATTCTCCAGGCAAGAATACTGGATGGGTTGCCATTTCCTTCTCCAGGGGATCTTCTCAACCCAGGGATTGAACCCAGGTCTCCTGCATTATAGGCAGACGCTTTAACCTCTGAGCCACCAGGGAAGCCCACCTCTGAAGAAAGCTGAATGCCAAAGAATTGATGCTTTTGAACTGTGGTGTTGGAGAAGACTCTTGAGAGTCCCTTGGACTGCAAGGAGATCCAATCAGTCCATTCTAGAGGAGATCAGTCCTGGGTGTTCATTGGAAGGACTGATGCTAAAGCTGAAACTGCAATACTTTGGCCACCTCATGAGAAGAGTTGACTCACTGGAAAAGTCCCTGATGCTGGGAGGGATTGGGGGCAGGAGGAGAAGGGGACAAGAGAGGATGAGATGGCTGGATGGCATCACCAACTTGATGGACATGAGTTTGAGTAAACTCCAGGAGTTAGTGATGGACAGGGAGGCCTGACGTGTTGTGATTCACGGGGTCACAGAGTCGGACATGACTGAGTGACTGAACTGAACTGAATTGAAGGTAGATGTGACGAAGAGAGGGATGAGAAATTCAAAGAGCCCTTGAGTATAGACAAGTAGGCATGGAGTGCCCACACCAACTTTGTAGACTATTTCACAAGATTTTGTAGAAATACTAAACCTCTTGACAAATCCCTGTAAGGACAATCATGAGAGCAGGGCTTCCCTGGTGGTTCAGATGGTAAAGAATCTGCCTGCAATGCAAGAGACCTCCATTTGGTCCCTGGGTCAGGAAGATAGATCCCCTGGAAAAGGGAATGGTAACCCACTCCAGTTCTTGCCTGGAGAATCCCATAGACAGAGGAGCCTCGTGGGCTACGGTCCATAGGGTCACAAAGAGTTGGACATGACTGAGTGGCTAACACACACACAGTGATGTACAAAGCAGTGACCTATACATTAACAAAGGACCTTCCCCCATTCCATTTTCTCTACACTGCATAGTCCCCTACAACCTGAGGAAGAATGAAAAAAGTATTGGGAATCCTGAATTAGCAAATCTTAAATTTTAAATTATTGGGCTTGTTTAACATTGACTAAGCTTTTGTTTTCTGCCTTTTGGCATAACATAGCTGCTGAGTAGAGATCCTACAAATATGAGCCCCACATATGCATCTGGCATTGTTTATTCACTGGAGATATGTCAGTGAACAAAATAAAAAGAATTATTTTTTTAGATAAATGAATATAATATATATATACATGGTAATATACAGAAATATAAAAAACACATAAAAGAATATAAAGAGAAAATCAGAAATTTTTAGACATTTATGTTTAGAAAAATATTTAGTGATTATGGTTTTAATGTATAAAGATAATACAGAAAGATAGTTATATTTATGTATATAAACTACAGTCTTACATGCTTTCATTTTATAATATTGACTTATATTAGTTGTTCAAAAGACATATAGAAAGTGAAAGTATTAGTTGCTCAGTCTTGTCTGACTCTTTTGTGAGCCTATGGACTGTAACCCATCAGGCTCTTCTGTCCATGGAATTCTATAGGCAAGAATACTGGAGTAAGTTGCTGTTCCCTTCTCCAGGAGATCTTCCTGACCCAGGGATTGAACCACGGGTCTCCTCCATTGCAGGCAGAGTCTTTACCATCTGAGCCATCTGCCCTAAAACACATATAAGTACCAACATAGTTTTGAATGCTGTTGAATTACTGAGGAGAATGAGTTTATGAAGAAATGCATCATGGTTAGGTCAGTGATATCTGACACAGATCTATAGGGCAGGAAGGAGTTAGGCAGACATAGAAGGAGATGAGTGTTGTCATTCAGTGATGAAGATACATAGGGGAAAAAAAAAAGAATTCAAAGCATGTAATTTCACTGGAGTAGAGGACTTATGAAGGGAATTAGCATGAAAAAAACATGTTGGAAGTGATTTGAAAGGATCTGGATGTGAGTGGAATGAGACTTTTGAGTCTCATTGTTTTCCCTAGCTTGGATGTATATATCTTCCAGGGCTTCCCAGATAGCACTAGTGGTAAAGAACCCACCTGCCAATGCAGGAGACAAAATAAGATAAGGGTTCAATCCGTGGTTTGGGAAGATCCCTAGGCAGAAGAAATGGCAGCCCACTCAAGTGTTCTTGCCTCGATAATCCCATGGACAGAGGAGGCTGGTGGGCTACAGTCCATGGAGTCACAAAGTCAGACACAACTGAGGTGACTTAGTGCACACATATATCTTTCCATGAGTTTCTGATGGGCTTTTTGAAAAACTGTTGGAATTTATGCACATTTTAATGGACTGATTCGTTTTGCAACGTCCAACACAATCACCATAGCGAGTTACACATAATATTTTTCTACCATTTCTAAATGAACATAAAAAATGTTTAAATATCACAATTTCATACAGCATAATATTATAGGTTGAAGCCTACTGAAAAATTATATCAGCTAATTAAATAGTATATTTCCAATGTATTTACCCTATATTAGACATGAGTATAATAAAACATGTATAATAAAAACATCTTACTTATAAGCCAAAATATAAGTGTTATTTAAGGATATATGAGGATTTATTTTTAATAAACAAGTATATATATAATAGCTGCAATGGCAGAATTGTGTTTTAGGAAATATCATAAAATTTTTAGGATTAAATCAACCTGGGCTTCTCAACTTATGTTTTAACCATTTGAGTCTTATATTTCTTATCTATAAAATGGGGATAATAATGTCTGATTCTTTATCCTTTGACATGCTAGACATCAAAATATCTTTCTCCCTTAGCTCAGATACTTCTGTTCTTGTGACTTATTTGTCATTAATTCTTTGATATGGCAAACACTCAAGTTCAGTTTTAAAAATAGTTCCTCATGCTTGAAGGCAGGAAGTTGATTTAAATAACTTGCAGATCATATGATTTCACTTTAAAATTATAAAATGGTTACATTAAAATGTATGATTCCCATTTTACTTTCATCATACACTTTTTGCTCCAAGGTATCATGGTGGACTATTATTCAAACTTGAAGACAATTTTAGGAAACACTGGCAAAATTTACAGAGTTGTTTTTCTATATTTGAAAGATAAGAAGAAGCAACTTTTCCTTTTAGTAAATTATTTTTTAAAATTCTAGAATTTTACTCTTATGGAAATGACTTTCTCAAAACTGTGCTGTCACCTATAGAAATAAGATTTATGTGCTTTTGGTTTTTCTACAGAAAACTAAATTTAAATTTGTGCTTAGAACAATAACAACAAACATTTATCGAATTAAAAAAAATGAGCAAACTATGTTTCTGTTTGGATAGGTAATAGAGATGACATAGGCTCTGATTTACAAAAGGTCATTCAAGTGTCTACATTTGTAGAAAAAATATTAAAACTAGAATTTTCTAATTTTCTAACACAGCAACTGTTGATTTATTTACTTCACATTGTAAAAATAGGTGTGAGTGATCAGCAATTGGTGGATCAAATTATTCAAGTTCTAAAATATAGGAAACCCTGTAATTTGTAAAGATACATTATTGAAAGCTTAATTGCCTTTATTTGGATTTATCACAAAAGTTTTGATTTATTGAAGGCAATATTGGCTTTCTTTTGACAATAATTGGTAATAGAATAATGAATGGTTGATTTTACACACATCTTCAAGTCAAAAAGACAATTGTCTTACTGATCTGAAAATGAATGGCACACTAATTACTATTATAGTTTTTACAGATACTCTCATGATTGAATTTTATAGCATCATAGTTATAAATGTGATTGATACTGAAATAAGAAATTATAGTTATGAAGTTATGGCAGTAATTTTCATTTCCTTACTATTACTGTTAAGCTGTAATATTGTCATTAAGCATGGCATTAGTGAATAAATGTAATCATCTTTAAAAGAAGAAAAAAAAAATAGTGTGAGTTATACTGTCCTCAGTGTTGGACTCTAAAGAGTTAGTTGTCATTGTTTTAGTGGAAATACTACACGTTTTTTCATAAATCCAGTCTTCATACAGAGCAGCTAATAAAATCATATAATTCCCCTACCTCAAATTCTTTGATGGTTTCTCATTACCCTTTTATTATGATCTCTAAACTTCATATGATTTGTCCCTGACTCAATTTGTAGCCCGAATTCTCCCTTCTCTGTCTCACTAAGCTCTAGCCATAATGACCTCTCTCTTCTTTGAACATGCCAATCTTGTCTTTCAGCTTTGGTACTTAGCTTTATCTGAAATTATGTTTTGTTTGTTTACTTGGTTTCCGAGTAGGATGTACATTTTATGAGAAGAGGTACTGTCTTGTCACCACTCTATTCCCAAAGCCTAAAAAAGAGAAGATAATTAATATTGTGATTCAGTTCAGTTCAGTTCAGTGTCTCAGTCATATTCAACTCTTTGCGACACCATGAATTGCAGCACTCCAGGCCTCTCTATCCATCACCAACTCCTGAAGTTCACTCAAACTCATGTCCATCGAGTTCGTGATGCCATCCAGCCATCTCATCCGCTGCCATCCCCTTCTCCTCGTGCCCCCAATCCCTCCCAGCATCAGAGTCTTTTCCAGTGAGTCAACTCTTTGCATCAGGTGGCCAGAGTATTGCAGTTTCAGCTTTAGCATCAGTCTTTCCAAAGAACACCCAGGATCGATTTCCTTTAGAATGGACTGGTTGGATCTCCTTGCAGTCCAAGGGACTCTCAAGAGTCTTCACCAACACCACAGTCCAAAAGCATCAATTCTTCAGTGCTCAGCTTTCTTCACAGTCCATCTCTCACATCCATACATAACCACTGGAAAAACTATAGCCTTGACTAGACGGACCTTTGTTGGCAGAGTAATGTCTCTGCTTTTGAATATGCTATCTAAGTTGGTCATAACTTTTCCTTCCAAGGAGTAAGCGTCTTTTAATTTCAGAGCTGCAATCACCATCTGCAGTGATTTTGGAGCCCCCCCCAAAGTAAAGTCTGACACTGTTTCCACTGTTTCCCCATCTATTTCCCATGAAGTGATGGGACCAGATGCCATCATCTTTGTTTTTTGATTGTTGAGCTTAAGCCAACTTTTTCACTCTCCACTTTCACTTTCATCAAGAGGCTTTTTAGTTCCTTTTCAC
Organism: Madoqua kirkii; assembly: GCA_006408675.1. Lineage (NCBI taxonomy): Eukaryota > Metazoa > Chordata > Mammalia > Artiodactyla > Bovidae > Madoqua > Madoqua kirkii. The sequence goes on along the minus strand of SJYC01042026.1, from coordinate 2,597 downwards.
ATTCTGCCATAAGGCTGGTGTAATCTGCATATCTGAGGTTATTGATATTTCTCCTAGAAATCTTGATTCCAGCTTGTGTTTCTTCCAGCCCAGCAGAGTGACAATATACAGCCTTGATGTACTCCTTTTCTGATTTGGAACCAGCCTGTTGTTCCATGTCAAGTTCTAACTGTTGCTTCCTGACCTGCATATAGGTTTCTCAAGAGGCAGGTCAGGTACTCTGGTATTCCCATCTCTTTCAGAATTTTCCACAATTTATTGTGATCCACACAATCAAAGGCTTTGCCATAGTCAACAAAGCAGAAATAGATGTTTTTCTGGAACTCTGTTATTTTTTTCATGATCCAGCGAATGTTGGCAATTTGATCTCTGGTTCCTCTGCCTTTTCTGAAACCAGCTTGAACATCTGGAAGTTCATGTTTCATGTATAGCTGAAGCATGGCTTGGAGAATTTTGAGCATTACTTTACTAGTGTGTGAGAAGAGTGCTATTGTGCAGTAGCTTGAGCATTCTTTGGCACTGCCTTTCTTTGAGATTGGAATGAAAACTGACCTTTTCCAGTCCTGTGACCACTGCTGAGTTTTCCAAATTTGCTCGCATATTGAGTGCAGCACTTTTGGAAATCAATCAAGATGTATTATTTTAAGAAAGTGTTACTAAAAGTAGGGATAGCACTGCTTGCTATTCTTAGCCAATAAAGAGGAAAGGATGCTGGAAAGGAAAGTTTGCTTTATTTTGGAGGCCCGCAACCTGGTGGGGATGAGGGCTGGAGAGGGGTGCAGAGGCAGACTCCTATTCCAATGCCTACTCCCTCAACACTGACAATCAGTAGGCAAGAGCCTTTATAGAGAAAGGGAGGCACCTCCATTCAGAAACAGCACAGTCTGCTCTGACAGTCATCTTGAAATTGATATTGTAGGGGTCTTATCAGGATCATCTTTTCTATGTACATTTAGTCTTCAGTTCAAGGGTCAGTTTGCTTCCATTTCTTTGAGTCCAGTTCTCAGAATTGTGGCAGCATATGTCTTCTTGGCAACAGTGTGGTCATCATGTAGTTAACTTCTTCCAGTTGTTAGGGGTTTCAGTATCTACAAGATACTGAAAGATAAATAAACAGCTCAAAAGGAGAGGAGTCAGTATTACTATAGCTTTTGAAGAGGTCCTAAAAGTCCTTGACTTTGTTTAATGACTAAACTATTAATATTTGGTCTCACTTGACTGTTTTCCTTTGCTTCTGCATTTTTTTTTTCACTTATCTGATTAAACTCATTCTTTGGCTAAAGTTTTTATGCAGACAAAAGACAAGCTGAGGTCCTTGGGGTCAAGGACCAGAGGACTCTGCTCTGTTTCAAAAAGACATTATCTGCAGAGTGACCGTTTTGACTTGAGGTTGACCAGTGAAATGAAACCATTTGCTTCATTCACTTTTGCAGAGATTCTCATTAGCTTTGCATGCTAAGTCACTTCAGTTGTGTCCGTTGTCTATGATCCTATGGACTGTAGCCCACCAGGCTCCTCTCTCCATGGGATCCTCCAGGCAAGAATATTGGATTGGGTTGCCATGTCCTCCTCCAGGGGATCTTCCGGACTCAAGGATCAGACCCGTGTCTCTCACATCTTCTGCATTGGCAGGCATATTCTTTCCCACTGGCACCACCTGGGAAGCCCTACTTTAGTCAAGTAAAGTAGTCAAATAGTTGCATGTCATTTTTAGGGTACTGTGTTTAAGAAAAAAGAAACTTTAAATAAATTCAGCTCTCTCCAACATAGATTTCCAAAGTCACATCAACTTGAGGAAAAAAAAGTGAACTTTTGTTTTGTTTTTTAAATATAATTATTTTAAAATGTCTTAGTTTCTGCTGTACAAGAAAGTAAGTCAGCCATCAGTTCAGTTCAGTTCAGTCGCTCAGATGTGTCCAATTCTTTGCAACTCCATGAATCACAGCACACCAGACTTCCCTGTTCATCACCAACTCTTGGAGTTTATTCAAACTCACATCCATTGAGTCGGTGATGTCGTTCAGCCATCTCATTCTCTGTCATCCCCTTCTCCTCCTGCCCCCAATCCCTCCCAGCATCAGTCTTTCCCAATGAGTTAACTCTTCGCATGAGGTGGCCAAAGTATTGGAGTTTCAGCTTTAACATCAGTCCTTCCAAAGAAATCCCAGGACTGATCTCCTTCAGAATGGACTGGTTAGATCTCCTTGCAGTCCAAGGGACTCTCAAGAGTCTTCTCCAACATCACAGTTCAAAAGCATCAATTCTTCAGTGCTCAGTTTTCTTCACAGTTCATATGCATACACATATCCCCTCCCTCTTTGACCTCCTTCCTCCTCAGTTATCACAGAGACCTTTGCTGAGCTTCCTGAGCTTTACAGCAGCATACACTACCAGAAAAGTAAAGTATTTCAGGCATGTTGCATATATATATGAACATACTCTTTCAGCTGCCCTGTGACACGTGTTCTTTTCCTTCTTTCTGGGATACCCACATTGCACGGCCCTCCAAACAGCTTCACAGTACTTTCTGCCTGTGCTGAAGCTGTCACTGCTACTGCCAAGTCATTCATTGTCAGCCCTGTATGCATAGAGTGGTT
>SJYC01042024.1:0-15990 GCA_006408675.1 Madoqua kirkii | reverse complement strand
AACAATAATTTAATTTCTTTCATTTGCCTCTGATTATTCTTTCTATTTTTCATTAAATCATAGGTGGACAAATACCAAGTTGTTTTTCTGATAAATCAAACTTTGATATATTTTCAATAGGATATTTGTTTAATATTCAAACACTTATATTTTAAAGCTTTCCAGTAGATTTTCTGTTATGTTTCTACTATCACTTTTTAAAAAATGTGTTATCAGTAAAGTTTTTTCTGGAGAGTGAGGAACCCAAGGAATCCCCAAATATTTCAGGAATTCATACATTTAAGTTTATATATAGGAAGGAGATCCATAAAATGACAAGATAGCTCATAGACTTCAGTAGATGGAAAACCACATTAAGCTAGATCACTTGGTTGATTAGACATATTTTCTATCTTCTATAGAATTATAGGTGAGAGTCTTGCTAAGCTTTTTACCACAGCATGATAATCTTTTTTCTTCTAATTTCTAACAAGATTCTCCTCACTCCTCACTGACAGCCTCCTTAAAGTCCAAATTTTATGAATAATGCTTTCAAGCCTCATTAAGTGTTTACTAACATTATTCTCAAAGTTCACAGCCTTATTCTAAAGCAGTGTTCATATTGCAGGTGTTTGCGATGGTACCACTACAGTTCTTAGCAAAATCTATGTTAGTTCTTTATTGTTGTGTAACAAATCATCCCCAAACTCAGCATCTTTAAACAATAAATATTAATTTCCTCATGCTCTCTGTGGGTAAGAAAGTTAGGAGTACCTTAACTGGAAGGTAGGATTTCAGAGTCTCTTGTAAAGTTACTATCAAAGTAATGCCTTGGCTACCACCATGTAAAAGTCAGCTGGTGATTGGGTGATTCACATCCAAAGTGGCTCACTAGCCCACACTGGTAAATGTGCTCATGTCTTTGTTATATGGGCCTCTTCATGAGTTGCCTGAATTTCCACATGACTACTCTTAGAGGGGGTGACCTAAAGAGAGACCAAGAAGGACCTACAACAGAAGTCGTGGGCTTTACTATTCTAACCTGGAACTGGCACACCATCACTTCTGCCATGCCCTATTGGTCATACCCACCAACCCTGACGATACACCCCCCTCAAAGGTGTTCTCATCCTTATGGACTGCGTCTTTTAAGACATCCGGTTGAACTTTCGACTGAAGTTGTATGAGGAACGTCAGACACACAGGGAGACAGGGACTGGGACCCCCTTGGTGACCAAACGAAAAATAGTGATATTTGATCAAACGTATAACATTAAAAAAAAAGATTTTTACTTATACACAAGAAAACTGTTTGGCTCCAATCATTTGGCATAATTTTGATATTTATTACATTGATGAGTGTTATCAATCATTTGAGTTTTCACAAGTATTCAACATTTACTTATTCATTGACATTTGGATTTTTGCAAGGCTTTGCATATTATGAACATTGTGTATTATGAAAATTCCTATAAATATCTGTGCCCACAATTTTATGTAGTCATATGATTTTATTTCTTTTGGACAAGTGTGCACGATGGAGTCCTATAGTAGGTGCATAATTAACTTCAAAAAACTTTCAAACTTTTCCAAAATGTTGTACATTGTACAGAGATATTTGAGTTCCAATTATTCCACATCCTTGACAGCGTATTGTATTTGTATGTCTCTTAAGTTTAGGCACCCTAATGTCTATATAATGATATCATGTTTTGACTTAAAACTTAATTTCCCTGACAGTTGAGCATGCTGAACATATTTTCATTTGCTTAACTGCTATTTTTATATCTTATTTGATGAACAAGGCATGGCATTAAAATCCCCTGTACTTTGTAAGACTGCTTTATAAATTATGAATGAAAGTCCCCTGTAAGAAATGGTACTGTAAATATTTGCTTTCATTCTGTGATTTTCTTTTAATTTTCTTAAAGACTTTTCAAGAAACACATTTCACATTTTAACAAACACCAGTTTTTCAATATTTAATTTTATGCTTTTTAACAAATTGTTCCATACTCTAAGGCTGTGACGATTTTGTCTTAAGTTTTCTTTTGTATCATTTTCTGAAATTTTAGGTTTTTTTTTATAATATTGCAAATGAAGTTTTTATAGTTTAATTACCAGTTGTCTGCTGTTAGTATACAAAATACAAGTAATTTAAAAAATTATTTTATTTGTTTGTTTTTGGCTGTGCTGGCTCTTCACTGCTGTGCAGACTTTCTCCAGTTGCAGCAAGCGTGGGCTGCTCACTGCAGCGGCTTCTCCTGTTGCAGAGCATGGGCTCTAGGGCACGTGGGCTTCAGTAGCTGCCGTTCCCTGGCTCTGGAGCACAGGCTCAACAGTGGCGGTGCAGGAGCTTAGTTGCTCCCCAGCATGTGGGATCTTCCCGGATCAGGGTTGGAACCCATATCTCCTGCATTGTCAGGCAGATTCTTTACCAGTGAACCACCAGGGAAGCTCACAAATGCTTTTTGTTTTTGTTTTTTTTTAAGCTTAACAATGCCCCTATATTAGTCTTAGTTCTGGAGAGAAAACCTCAGTAGAAGATACATAGATACGTAGATTTATTATAATTGGCTCACATAGTATACCTGACAAATCCTACCACCATCATCTTCAAATTGGGGACCAGGAAAATGGTGGCATTAGTTTTAGCTCAAGTTTCAATATAAATATCAGAAAACAAAGAAAACAAAGAATGCTGATGTTGTAAGCTCCAGTCTGAAGACAGAAGGCTGATGCCCCAGCTTGACTGTCAGGCAGAGAGAATAAATATTCCTTTCTTCATCTCTCTGTTCTATTCAGACCCTCATTAGAATGTGATGCCCATCAACATTGGAGAAGCAATCTGCCTTACTCAGTCTATACCTTCTAATGTAAATCTCATCTGGAAACATCTTCACAGACACACTTGGAAATCATGTCTAGCCAAGCATCTGGGCACCCCCTGATCTAGTCAAGTTGACATATAAAATTTACCTTCACAGCTACATTCAATCCTTAATTTAGTCAGTATTTTATTAATATAATCCTTAGTATGCTATGATCAACACTCATGCCAAGAGAAAAAAAAAAAAAAACCTGGAAACTCAACCATTGTTGGTCCTTTCTTCTAAATTTGGGCCATTCTTCATAATCTGCTTTGATTTGTTCAGTTTCTAAACCTCAGATAGTTGTGTCTATGTGTTTTCTTAGTATTTTATCATGAATTGTAGCTGCTAGCTGCAGCAGGCTTTTCGTAAGGTCACATTCTACTATCCTAGAAGCAGATGCTACTGTTGCTTCCTATTTTACCTTCAAACTGATAACACATTCCTGGAAGGCATTAAAATGAAAATCATGAGGTTGGCCAACATTCTCTGCTTTTCAGTAGTAACAATTAAATGGGAACTCAGTACAAATATGTCTTGAAAATCATATCTAATATAAGTTCTCTGATCTCCCAAGATACTTTCAAGAGAGTGGCTGAGTGGATTTTAAGATAGACTTGAGAGGTTCAATTCAGTTGTGTGTCATGATATACAAGGAAAGTGTATGCAAGGAATAGAAGAAAAAATAAATAGAGTCAGCTTACTGGAGAGAAAAAATATATAAGAATACTGGCAGAGAACACTTCAAGGATATAGACAATTAGTCCTTGGTTTAGATGTGTGTAGGGTGACAATGATAATGTGGGAAAAATGGCCACAATAATTTACAGCTAATGTTTTTTCTTCTTCTGTGTGTCAAACATTGTGCTAAATGCTTTACAAACAGCAATGCTATGAGGGAGCTGTAATTATCCACTTCTGTTGCTGCTGGTCAGTCTCTCAGTCATGTCTGACTGTGACTCCATGGACTGCAGCATGCCAGGCTTCCCCGTGCTCCACTTTACAAATGAGGAAATCTATATGCAGAGAAATTAGCCAATTTGCTCAAGACCCTAGGCTAGTAGAGAGTATGAATTTGAACACTGTGCTGCACTTTAACTATTTTTAAACTACTATACCTTGGATATTTGACTCAATATCTCATTGCAGTGCTTACCCAACAAGCCATTTTTCTCTATATCCCTGTCACTAGGGCTAGGATGACATACTGTCACTTCCTATGAGCCCACATTAATGAGTCAGATACTACATTATAGTCACTTCTACAAGGAACTTTTAGCCATGCACTCATGCACACTTAGGATTTTTCAAAATTATTTTCTTTGTAATTCTCTGAAAATCTTGTCAATAGAAAGAGCTTTTTGTTTTATCTCAAGTGCAAAATCTATGTGCCAGGTGTTACCCTTGTTAGATTGCTGGTTAAAAAATGCTTACATTAATTGCTGGAGGAAACAAAAGTTGGTTCCTCTGGTTTGACAGTTAATGTTACAAACTGAAGTGCGTAAGATGTGAAAATGAGTGAATGGACACCGCAACTAAAATTGGAGTCAGGAAAACCAGTAGAGGGAGCTCGCACCCCCTGCTGCTGCTGCTGCTAAGTCGCTTCAGTCGTGTCCGACTGTGGTACTCCATAGATGGCAGCCCACCAGGCTCCCCCGTCCCTGGTATTCTCCAGGCAAGCACACTGGAGTGGGTTGCCATTTCCTTCTCCAATGCATGACAGTGAAGAGTGAAAGTGAAGTCGCTCAGTCTCGCGCCCTACCAAGCATCAATTACCCCAAAGAAAGTGTTGACTATTGCAAAGGGAAGACATCAGTCACAGGCCCCACCAGAAAAAGAGGTAACTTGCATTCCAAGATGGGAAGTATGCAACTACTTTCCTACCCAAGCAGGAGGAAGTAAGACTTCCTTCTTGCCCATTAACAAGTCCAGACAGTGGGAAATGCTGCAGCTAGGCCGATGAGAAGCCACTGTCATCTGAAATTTTACTTTCCTTCAAAGAACTTTTAATTTTTTTTAATTGCTGATGACTCTTTTCTTGTCTCCCCCCTCCCCCTCTCACCATAAAAGGTTTCCATGTTGTATAACCTCATTTCTCTGTTTGCCAGATGAGACGCTGCCTAACTCATGAATCGCTTAATAAAGCCAATTCAAATGTACTCAGTTAAATTTTGTTTTTTAACAAAGGACAAGAGCCGCATGTACAGGAAAGCTAATTTGTACAAATATTGAGTAAGAAATAAATGTAAGAGCTTAGGGAAACAAAGGTGCTATTAATAGGTGTAATCAACTTTTAAATTTTTCTTAAAATTCAGACTAAAGGAAAATATAATTGGTAACTTAAAGAGTAACTGTTATTAACTAAGAGCTTTGAACTTTTCCCTGCCTGGAAAATTAGATTTTTGTCAGTTTTATATGAGGGTGAATTCTGAGCTTAATTGTGTGTTAAATTTCTCTCCTGCTTTTTTCTCAATTGTTATTTACTTTGTTAGTTTTTCTGTCTAATATGACGAATGTGTATCCAGCTGCCAAAAAATTCTTCTGGATACTTAAAAAATGTTTTCTTTTAAACAAGAAATAAAAGAATGGCATAGTACAACTGTATCTTTTATATAATTGTTAGCATTTGTTTATTTGTTTGGACAATATTTGCAACTATTTTCATTGCACAGGGACTTTATTTTTCTTCTTCCTTTTAGAAGGGATGAATCTATAGCATAGCTCAAGAAACAAAATAATCCATCTCGGGGTGTTATGTTTAAAGTTATATAACAAGCTTAAGGTTTCTTTCAGAAGAATACAAAAAATGTCACTCTCATAGGAATTAAGTGGACATTTCAATCAAGTAAAGAGTTAAATATTGTCTTTAAAGAACTAATGAAATAGCACATAAGGTCTGTGTAAGTCTCTGAATGAAGGAACAGCATTCTGAAGGAACTTAGTAAGATTTTTAGATTCCTTTCTCTGGTAAAATAGAGAAGAACTGAACAAGAGATAGGCTTTCAGACATAAAAACAGATCCCTGTTCAGATCTCTTGCATCTGCCTACTGGGAGTGGCATTGTGACAGGTTGGGAGAGGAGTTGTCGTTCAGTCACTAAGTCATATCCGACTCTTTGCGACCCCAGGGACTGTAGAACACCAGGCTTCTCGGTCCTCCACTATCTCCCGGAGTTTGCTCAAATTCATGGCCATTGATTCAGTGATGCTGTCTACGCATCTCATCCTCTGCTACCGCCTTCTCCTTTTGCCTTCAGTCTTGGCAGGTGAAACCACTTAAAGGAAGTTTGTCCCCACAGAGGAGTGAGAACACACAGTTTCAAGTGACAGGAAGAATACTCTAAAGGACGTGTGCTACGTCGCTTCAGTCGTGTCTGACTCTTTGTGAGCCTATGGACAGTAGCCCACCCCTCTGTCCATGGGATTCTCCAGGCAAGAATACTGCAGTGGGTTGCCATGCCCTCCTCCAGGGAATCTTCCCAATCTGGGGATCAAACCTGCACCCCTAAAGTCTCCTTCATTGGCAGGTGGGTTCTTGACCACCAGCACCACCTGAGAAGCCCCTCTAAAGGATAAACTTGGCCTTTGTCTCTTCATAAATGGCTTATTTCAAAGGCAGAAAAAAGTTCTGTGTGAACTACACCAGAAAATAAAAGACTAAGAATGCGGCACTGGAGTCAGATGGTCTGTTTTTGAATCCAGAGCCAATGCTCCATTTTGGGCCTCTTCTTGCCTTGGCAGCTCCATCTATAAAATGGGCCTAATAAATGTAACTGTTCCATAGGATAGCTATAGGAGTTAGGGCATATAATTCACACAAGACATTTAGAACACTGCCTAACGCTTAAGAAATTAGTGAATGCTGTTGTTATTATAAAGTCCACATTACTCTTTTCAAACTAAAAATTTTTGTTTGAACTACCCAAATATACTCGATATTTATACTACTTTCCTCAGTTTCTAGTCAGTGGACAAGAAGCCTCTTAGAGATACTGTTTCCCATTTAGAGTAATGAGTTATATATGGAAAATCATGTTGAGTGGAGGAGCTAACAGGTGCTTCTCAGGGTAAAAAGAAAAGCTGAAGATTTACAGGGACAACAAAAGACTTGGTTGAAATATCCATGGCAAGAAAGAGAAAGGAGGAGAGAGGGAAGGGAAGGAGGGAGGAAGGCGTAAAAGGAAAGAAAACAGAAAAACGGATTTCCGGTAATGCTGCAATATCTGGAACACTCTCAAAAGAGAAGTCTGGATCCAGCGAATGCATATTTAGGCTGCTATATAAATGGCCAAATCAGCAGTCTACATGTGCTGTGGGAAAGAAAATATCCATGGTACTGTTGGAATAAAGCATCCACTATTAAGCATTTGGTAGATTACAGTGGCTAGTAATCCCCTTCTCCTCAAAAACATCCTCTAAGTCTATTACTAATACTAACACCATTTTTATAATAGAATAGGCATCTCTAATATAATATATCAGTGAAGTTGCTCAGTTGTGCCCAACTCTTTACGGCCTCATGGATAGTAGCCTGCACCAAGCTCCTCTGTCCATGGGATTTTCCAGGCAAGAGTACTGGAGTGGGTTGCCATTTCCTTCTCCAGGGAATCTTCCTGACCCAGGGATTGAACCCAGGTCTCCCACATTGTAGGCAGATGCTTTACCATCTGAGCCACCAGGGAAGTCCTCCATATTATGTGGTCGCACAGAGTCAGACACTACTGAAGCGACTTAGCAGTAGCAGCAGCAGTAGCAGTAGCAGTAGCAGGCATCTCTTAGTTTGCACTTTTTGACAAAATATTTCACTTGGATCAGTCTAGGAGGGACTTAGCATAGATTCTTTACACGGTGTTGTTCACTCACCAAGTCGTGTCCGACTCTTCGTGACCCCATGGACTGCAGCATGCCAGGCTTCCCTGTCCCTCACCTTCTCCAGAGTTTGCCCAAGTTCCTGTCTGTTGAATTGGTGATGCATTGAACATATTCTTTACATACAGAAAGTTAATGTTCTTTAACTTCATAATTTAGAGGGAAGGGGAGAGCAGTGTCAAACACTGCACTGGCAAAGTTGAGCAGGTGAGGAAGACTTTATTCAAGGCTACTGCAGTAGGGGAGAGAGACTAGGATGCACCCTGAACTCAGCTCTGCTAACAAAGGGCCTAGGAGTTTCTAAGCAGGGATGGGTGACGAGCAGTCAGGGGCAGAATAGAAGCTACCTGCATTTGCTAACTGACCTCACCCTAAAAGAAAAGTGGCCTTTTAAATATTTTAGAGACAAGAAGTATATTTACAACTTGGAGTGAACTACCTACTGAACTGAGGCTCCTGCTCTCCTGCAGAGACTGGAAGAAGAGATATTATCTTCCTCGAGGATCACATTTCAGTGTGACGGCTCCCAGATCCTTAAGACAGTGTCAGGATCCAAGGATGGCAAAAGGCCTTTAAAAAGATTGACATGTTAAGGGAAAGTATTCAATTATAACTCTGAGAAAAGGAAGAGTAGAGACCTCTGTGGTTAGGCTCTCTTAATAATTTAAGGACTTTAGTCCAAGGAAAGTCAGAAGCCTAGAGGCAAAAAGAATCCTGTCAAAAGGGTAGTCAATCTGTAGGAATCATTAAGACCGTCTTGGTTGGCCAATGGTGGTCCTAATAAGTGTTAAAAGGAAGCTTTATTAGGTCAAGATATTAAGCCTCTGACATTTAAATAATTTATCCCTATCTCTGTATACCAAGTCACCATAAAATATCCAGTCAAGCATCCTTTAAGAGTTTTTAGTTCTTAAAAGATGAAATTTGTACGAAAAGTAAATATTTGTTCTAGAACATTAACTTAGTAGAAAGTAGAAGAGAATAGAAATATTAACAGTGACTTGAAAATATCAAAGTACTATATAACTGCCATAGGGAGAAAAATGCCCCAGTAATGGAGAAGGATAGAATGTGTCAATATTTATAGCAAATTGAGAGTTTAATTAAATACAAGGATTACTTCTTTATCTGTTAAATATAGTTAAATATCAGACACATACCTATAACAACCTTCCAAATATACCATGTTGGACTCTTCTTTCATCCAGTTGTTAGTAAGTCCCTTTGTATGTCCTGGCTAGATTCAATAACTTTGCAATTCCTTTTTTTAAAACAAAACAGAACAGAACAGTTTCACTTTGGTATAGAGATTAAGTCCTATTAAGTTAAAAACTTGAATTTCCACCTCTTCTCTTCCTTGCTGCCTATCCTGACTAGGTCTACCTTGATTTAGGGCTAGGATAAAGGGAAGGCAGGGTTAATCTTTTTATAAGCCTGTTTATATTCCTCTCCATTTTAAGGTGTGTTGTCAGGATAGAGATAGAGGAAAGAAAGAGAGGGATGTGTAAAAATATCCAGTTGGTAAGCTTGTTGCTCTCTCCTTGCTGGGCATAAACACATTCTGATTATCTTTGTGACTGTCAGCTAAAAGGGAACAGGCAACAGTTCCAAAAGGTGTCACACTAAGTTTTTTTGGAGAGTTATTATACTTGCTGCTTCTCCACTAGAGTGTGTTATCTGTTCCTCCACATCTTTCTGCTGACCTCATCTGGTGACATTCATGTCTCCTCCCTCTAATATACACTCTATATCCCAGTGCTATGGGGGTCCCAACAAAGTTGAAGCCCCAAATTTATCTAGCCCTCTTAACCACAACCCAGATTGCATTGGCTTTTAGCTTTTACCTTCTTCTTCTTCTTCTTTTTTTTTTGGAAACAGAACTTATTGAGGAGCATCTAGTTGTATCCTTATTTGAGAGTCCCCTGGGAAATAACCCAGTTCTCTTTTCCCCTGAGCAGTTAGCCCAGGGACAGATCAAGTAGAGACTTTCAAACCCTAATTGATATCCTCACCCATAACAAAATGCTACTGTTCACTTCTTCTAGGGATTCCTTCTTCGTATGAGTGATTCTCTATGGAGCTCATTTGTCTTGGCTTTTGGAGGCATGGTAGTAGCTAATAACCACTGCACTTACCAAAAATCTAATAACATCCTTACTTTGCAGTCCTCTTATATTGACTTGAGTTGGACTAGGTAGAATGGACGTGATTTCTGTAAGGCAGTTTTTAATAATGCTGCTGGGATGTGGCTTATTTCAATTGATGGTAACTTTCTATATTTGAAATGGGGAGAAGGTAATGATTTTTGCCTTCTACTTGGGTTTTAGGCTAATTTCTTGAATAGGAAAATAATCTAATTGGCTGTGTGGTTAGATGTAAAATATTTCCTCCCAGACTGTTGACTGTACTAAATAAGATACTGAAAATTAGGCTTAGTGTGTGGAATATTCTGGACACTCAGTATAAGTTACCAAGATCATACTTCTCCCTTGTATCTTGATATTCTTTCTTACTCTGGCCTTTGTCATACTGTACTATTCAGATTATCTTTCCAGTTTGAAATCTGGGGATTTTCTAGATCCTCTAGTGAAAGTTGCTCAGTTGTGTCTGACTCTTTGTGATCCCATGGACTAACTACTAGAGTGGGTAACTTTGCCTTTCTCCAGGGGATATTCCCAACCCAGGGATCAAAACCAGGTCTCTTGCATTGCAGCCAGATTCTTTAACAGCTGAGCCACCAGGGAAGCCTATTTCCTCTAACTCAGGGGTATGCACTGAAATTTTAGACATCATTCACTGCCATGAGAATAAAATATATATATATATATATATATATATATATCCATATTTTTTCTATATACCATTTCTTTCAAGTTCCAGATTTGTAAGACAAACTGTCTCTGCAGTCATTTCACCCCATTCTCTTAAGAACCAAAATCTCTTCTAGACCAAAGTACCTGTCGCCACAGTGATTTCTGTAATTTCTGTCTTTGACAAAATTTTTTCTCTTGAGTGATTAGGAGGGAAATAACTCCAAATTAGCTGTGAAACTTTCTTTTGTATAATCCCCCAAATGAGCCAAATACTAATGTTACTAATTTGTTTCATTGACCAAGTTAAGTTATTCCTTATTGTCACTTCTTACCTCAAACGTTAAAGGCAAACTCTTACAAACTCACGTATGCGTAATTGTTTCCCTAATGGCATTCCGTTCAAATTTTCAGATCATACTGCTTAATGCTCCTCTAAACCAATCTGCATTAATCACTGATTTCAATAAAGTCACCCTCCTGTCAAAAAGGAAACTTCGATAGTCTTTCCTTTTCTCAAGACAAAGTTTAAACTTCTTGATATAGCAATCCAAGATTCAAATCTCTAAATCAGCCCCCAGACTTTTTCCCTTGAATCTCTACTTCAGCTGAGTTGGTCTGTTCACCTCTTCTACAGTATGATTTGCTCACTTATACATAGAATATATTCCTTATTTCACCTTAGCTTAACTGAAGCCTGTCTTTTAAATAGCTAACACAAGTTTTACACTTCCAGTGAAACTTTCAAGCCTACACCATCCTCTAAACCCTTAGAGGACTTGTTGCCTGATGACATTTTCCTTAAAAATTCTTTACGAGTTTAATATGCTTTAGGCTCTTTTCATTTGTTCAGCATCCATTATTTCATTTAATTCCTCCCAACATATACATATTGTATCTTTGCCTTTCAGATAGAACCTGCAAGCGCAAGTTAGTTGCATAGTCGTGTCCAACTCTTTACGACCCCATGGACTATGTAGCCTGCCATGGAATTCTGTCCATGGAATTCTCCAGGGAAGAATACTGGAGTGGGTTACCATTTCCTTCTCCAGGGGATCTTCTCGACCCAGGTATCAAATCCCCCGCTCTTCTGCATTGCAGGCAGATTCTTTACCAACTGAGCCGCTAGGAAATCCAAGGAGCCAGAGGTGGCTGGGGAAATTGCTGCTGCCTTGTGGAAGCTTTCTGTAACTACAACCGCTCCTCTGGCGCTTACTGGCACCTCTATTTCTCAAGTGTTGGGGTCTGTTAATGACAGCTGTCCTCAGGACATGTCTTGGGGGTCAACTGCAAAAATAAATTCCAAACACAACCAGCTTTCAAAATACCAACAAACTTCCTTATATGGCAAGTCCAGGATTCAAACAATGGTATATCTGATTATAAAGTCCTCTTATTTCCATTGAGATATTTGAGAGATCAAAATAAACGGCGATGAAGAAAATGACTTTTAATTTCATGACTTAAAATAATGTTTCAGTAGAATATAGGGGGCTACAAGTGGGTTAAAAAGGGCTAGCCTGTTAATGGGTACTAAAGAAATGAAGTATTAAATTGACATTTTGACTCATTCTATATCATTTTATTCCCTTTATAGAAAACAAGAGATTCCATGTAACTGTCTTAGGGCTTAAAGGAAAAAAGAAAAGGGGTGAAGAAGGAAAGTAAGTAGAAGGACTTTCCAGATAAAATAAAACTATGTTGAGAAAGTCATTTTGTGAACAGCCATTTTCACTAATAACATTATATTATTAGATATACTTTAGTTAAAGTAACATCAAATAGCAGCATATCACAGATAATAGTGTTAGAGTAGCACAGAAACTATATATGTCTCCTTCCAAAGACCTTTGCTATACATTGTCTTATGTTTGCCACAGGACCATTAAAAAGCATGGCTAAATGAGAACTGAAATTAATGAAAGTGTGCCTAAAGTATTTCTAGAAAAGTTGAAAAGTACTGGAGCCATTAGAGTTTAAAATTAATGTGTTCATTTTTCTTGCTAATAATTGTGCCCATTTAGAACAACCATTACTCTATAATGTGAATTTAATGAGAAAAATATACGAGAATATTATTAATTTTCTTTCTGTTAAATTAACAAGACCTTTTGTTGGCATCCAGTGCAGGTATCATTGATAGAAAAAAATCAAAGTCAAAAAAGTTGATGAGGATTCAAAAGTAAGTTTAATTCACATATAGTGATATAGCGTAATAACATACTGCCATTAGAATATTAGAAAATAGTGCACGGTTTTGCACACTAAGCATGCTAAATAATTAATATGATGACTGGTATTGCAGTATGCCAGTCTTACATCTATATTCATACCATTTCCCCCACAGTCAGCATAGCATTGGGAGACTAGTATTGAGTAGTAGTTTTTGTTGTTTTTTTGTTTGGTTGGTTTATGTTGGAGCATAATTGATTAACAGTGTTGTCTTAGTTTCAAGTATACAGCAAAGCGATTCAGTTATACATGTACATGTATCTGTGCTGTGCTGTGCTGTGCTGTGTTTCACTGTGTCCAACTTTTTGAGACCCCATGGACTGCAGCCCACTAGGCTCCGGTGTCCATGGGATTCTCCAGGTGAGACTACTGGAGTGGGTTGCCATGCCCTCCTCCAGGGAATCTGCCCAACCCAAGGACTGAACCTGGGTCTCCCACTCTGCAGGCGGATTCTTTACCGACTGAGCCACCAGGAAGGCCCATACATGTATCTACTCTTTTCCAAATTCTCTTCCCATTTAGGTTATTATAGAATATTGAGTAGACTTCCCTGTGCTATATATGCTATACAGTAGGTCCTTGTTGGTTATCTATTATCCTGAGGCAATTTCAGAACAGAGAAGCCACAGATACAGTACCAATAGTACAGGGGTACTCTCTATCAAGATTCCAGGAGAATTATTGTTTTTATTAACATTTAATTAATCTAATTTTCTTTATTATTGGTTCTTTTTCCCTGCTTCTCTCACATTTTCTGATCTCTTTGAGAGTAACTTGCAGAATCCTGCCTTTTACCCCTAATTCATCAGTGTATATTTCCTAAATAAGATATTCTTATACAAAGCCATAGTACAGTTATCAAAATAAGACAGTTAGCATTGATACTCTGTTATTATATACATACCTTATTCAAATTTCCCTTAGCAGCATTTTTGCCAAAAACAATACTATATGAAACTTGCTATATTCGTTTCTGGCAAATTTTAAGACTTCAAGAAATGTTCCCATACTAGGAAGTTACTCTGATATTTTTAGTAATGGAAATCTACTCCCCACCAGTAAAACTCATCTAATCCTAAAATGCTGTTAAGTAGATTTTGAACTGACAGACTCAATTTAGAAAATATAGACAAAATTTGAGGTTCAAATATAAATGAAAAATAAAATGCATCACAGACTTTAAATGGCAAACTAGATCTGCTGTAATACTACCACTTAAAAATATGGCTATCATCTGTTATGTATGTTATTCATTTCTCTCCAAGGGTATATGCCAGCAATCTTCTGCACATTTCTGGAAAAATATGCACAGTCAAGCTGCTCAGGTCTAATTTCACTCTTTAGCTATTGGTTAACATGGTTCAAAGTTATTAATGTTGGATTTAAATAAACTAAAAGTGAATAAGACTTAGAGTACAGGTCAATCAATAAGCTTTTAATTTAGCCTTAACATGTGACCCATTTCTAGAAAGTTTTATTAGATCTTATTCCTAAGACCAAGTTACCCTTTCTGTTATTTCCAAGAGCAAAACTTTATTCCAAGCAGTTAAAAGCCTGCATTGTTTTTCTCTACGGGGGATTCTTTCCTGGATAACTTGCCCAGTGCCTCAGTCTTTTAATAAACTGCACTCATTCTGAATTTGAAGCATCCTCTCCAGGAAACAGTATATTTATTGAAATCTACCCTCTCTTACTGAGTGCCTCATTTTTCCAATTATCATCACTATCATCATCGGTACTATCACCACTGCTGACTTATACTGAATATTTGCTGTGCACCAAATGCTTTAGCTACTTATTTTCATGTATAATCTCAATTAATTTCCCCAACAGCATTAAGGTCATTATTATTATTCACTTTACAGATGGCAGGACTGAGGCACAGAGTTTAATTTCCTAATCCATTGTCCTAGACAATTAAAATGTATAGTTTAGAATTTATCCCAAGTGTATGTGGCGCAAAGCAGAGGCAAAGCTCTTCCATTTCTGTGTTTTCTCAGCTACAAGATCCCCACTGCCATGGCCTCTCATCCTCCCGTCAGGCTTTGCCAAGCAGCTACCCTACCAACCCTTGCTTATTTTAGGTAACCCTGACTGCAGCGTTTCCCCCACTTCGTCATACTCTTTGTTATCTGAGGTTGGTTTTCTCCTCACTTAACTGGTGCCATAAATTTGAAACATTGTTCAGTAGAAATGTCTGCCAAACTGTCCACTGTTAGCCTATCCACACATGGCACATAACAAAATGTTGGGGTAAAAAGAAAGAAATCTGAGCATCCTGCCACAGAAAATGATCAAATCACAACAAAGAAACAACGGGAAGAGAGGATCAAAGGACTCTCAAAGCAGCCAGAAAATAATAAAATGGCCCACACCTATTGATAATTACTTTAAATATAAATGGACTAAAATCTCCAACAGACATAGAGTGGCTGAATGGATAAAAAATAACAGCAACAACAAGATTCAGCTCTGCACTGCTGATAAGAGACTCCCCACACACCAAAGCAAAGGCAGCACAGGAAAAAGCAAATAAGCGGGACTACAGCAAACTAAAAAGCTTCTGCGCAGCAAAGGAAATCATCAGCAGAATGAAAAGACAGCCTACCAGATGCAAGAAGATATTTGTAAATCGTATCTGAGATGGACTAGTACCCCTGACATATAAAAAACTCATTCAACGTAATAGCCAAAACAGCCCCCAAATCTGATTAAAAATAGGCAGAGGAACTGAATAGTCATTTTTCCAAAGAAAACGTATGAAAGGTCAACTGGTACATGAAAAGATGGTCCAAATCCCTAATTAACATGAAATACAAATTAAAACCACAGTAAGATATCATCCCATGACTAATACAATGGCTTTCATCACAAGACAGGAGATGACTAGGGTTGGTGAGGATGTGGAGAAAAGGGTACACTTGTATACTCTTGATAATAATATAAATCAGCGCAGCTATATGGACAGTATGGAGAATCCTCAAAAATTTAAAACTAGGACTACAATGATCCAGCAATTCTGATTTTGCATATATGTTCATGGGAAATAAAACCACCATCTCAAACAGGTTCTGCAAGAATAAATAATGTTCACTAGACACACTGGGTTGGAGAAGGCAATGGCACCCCACTCCAGTATTCTTGCCTGGAGAATCCCATGGACGGAGGAGCCTGGTGGGCTGCAGTCCATAGGGTCACTAGGAGTTGGACACAACCTGTCTCTTATACACA
>SJYC01042021.1:0-10396 GCA_006408675.1 Madoqua kirkii | reverse complement strand
GTTCACCAGCTTGTGAAACATTTCTGTGCCCTTTATATTTATAATTTTCCCCCCTTGATCTTTATGCCTTTTTAGGGTTTCAATCTGTGAATTATAGTTTGGAATATTTCATAGTAGGTTATTTGACCCAAAATTTAATAAGATGAGTTTGCTTTACCCCTCTTTTCAACCTATTTAGATGGCACACTTTTATAAAAGTAAAAAGATTGTTTTCTAGGCTAGTCAGAGATGTTGTTGTCTTGTAAAAGTTCACTTTTAATTTTTTAACCTGTCTCTAAACATTTCTTTATATTTAATTCAGTGGTGTAGACATTTACAAATGCTAATAGTCTAATAGTGATACTGATTTCCTTTAAAATTCAGAAGAATGTGCCTTTCACCAAATCATAAAATTGCAAGTGAATGGTTTTACATCATACCAATTAGATTGTCCTACTTTCTGCCTAGTTATGACTTTATAAATCAACAGCGCACATATTCAAGGAAGACTTTCTCTACTGTGTGAACATGTGAGTAGTTTAAGAGGTACTTGTTTAAAATGTTTTTCTGTAGCATTTCCTTTGGTTAGTCTCCTGATTTTTAACTATGCTCTTTTTTATTCAAAACCAGTTCTCATTTACTTCTTATAAGATTCATCTTTATCAAAGAATATCGTTATAAATGAGTTGCTAAAATAATAAAAATAACTGAATTTTTAAAAAAGGAGTAAGGTGACATAAGATGCTCCCCATGTCCAGTCTTAAAGATATCTCATCAGATCATGTATGTCTAAATCTTAGATGTTTGATTTAATAACATTATTATATTTGCACACAAGCATATATAAGTTTTGGAGAAGGAAATGGCAACCCATTACAGTATTCTTGCCTGGGAAATTCCATGGACAGAGGACAGAGAAGCCTGGTGGGCTATAGTGCATGGGTTTGCAAGAGTCAGACACAACTTAATGACTAAACCATATATAAGTTTATATGTATATATATATTATAGTACATATCAAATATACAATTATAAAAGACAACTAATGTTAGCATTACTTTTATAAAAATGTGGAAAAAATTATAAAGGAGAGGGAAAATAAGTTTTCAAGTTATAGAATTTAAAAGTGGTTTTTAATTGGTGCTTTCTAAATGTTGCTTCTCTTAATTTCCCTTTAAAATTGGCAGCAATGACTAGAAGCACAAAAATCCAATACCTTGAAGAGAAACTGCATCATTATAAATATTAGAAATATTTAGGACTAATATAATGATGAATCTGTTTTGTTTTACTGAGTGCCTTTTCTGTATTAGGAGGTGTGCTGGTGTAGGGGCTCTGAGGAGGAGTAACCATTCATCCAGCCCTCAAGATTTCTACACTAACAAAATACAATTAAAGTAGATAAGTGCTCTTTTTCATAAAGCTAAATTTGATTATTTCTGACTGTCTGGGGATATTATTCCCCTGGAGAGATGACGGTTCATAAATTAAAACTCTGTTTTCTACTTAAATGATTGCATGCAATCACAGTTATGACTTCCACGTTAGTCCACTATGACAATGAAAAGAGAATTTTGCAGTTTGATGAGAGGAATCTTCTATGACAAATTGAGGTCCAAATCAGTGAATTTTTTCTTTCTGTAATTTTCTTATAATTGTCGACATTCATCTTGGACTGAGTATTAATGAACACTAACTTTTTATGTAGCTTAAATTGGACAAAAATAATCTATTATAGGTTGCTTGCTCAGTGTGAATGAACATTTATTTTCTGTTCAAATGCTATACACAACTATTTGCATCAATTTTGCTTTTAATGAGAATCCTTGGAACTAAGATTTAAATATCTTCAAACTAAATAAGTTGAAAAGAGTTTAATGATTAAATTAGAAAATTTTAATTTCTTCCTGTAGACACTGTGCAAATCTTTTAACTATTTTCTGATCATTCTGTGTTAATTCAAGGAATAATATTGTACTCTTTTAGAGCATAGGTCCAAAATCTAGCTGCCTTGGTCTCAGTATATGTATTTACTCCTTCTGGGACCCCTTCCTGAGTCCACACTATAGATTTGGATATTCCTTGTAGATTCCCCTCTGATGTCTCGTGCTGCTACTTTTCAGTTCTTGCTATTTATTTTATGCTTCTTTATGGACAAGCAATGCACATGTCTTATTCGTATTTTGATCTTTTGTGCTTAGGAATGAGAAACTGATCATTAATGTTGCAATATTATGTTTTGTTTTTGTTCACAAGTTTGAACAGCTATTTCACTGAATTACGAGACTCTCTTGATTACTGTTTTGAGAGGAATAGCTTAATTTGAAAATGAATTTCTATTTAAAATATTCTAATATTTGTAATATTAAGTTATACCTAATTATATCTAATGAACTTGACATATTATTAGGATTTGTATATTTAAATAGTCCATAAATATCCATGAAAAAGACATGGAAGGGACTTCTTTGGTAGTCCAGGGGCTAAGACACCATGTTCCCAATGCAGGGGGCCCAGGTTTAATTTCTGGTCAAGGAACTAGATCCCACATGCCACAACTAAAACCTAGCACAACCAAATAAATAAACAATAGGTATTTTTTTAAAAGACATGGATGATCAAACATAATTATTTCAGAAATGTATTTCAGGAATCTGATTTTAATACCTTTGTAAATTATTTGTATTCAAAAACATGAACATTGATAGTTACTGCTCTATTACAGTGCTCCCTAAAACATCAGCAGTGGCAAATGGTTATTCATAATTGTCAAGCCAAAGACCAAATCCTATGTGGAAAACTATTCAGAGAGATTAACATGTAAGTTAGTTGTTAAGTTAGTCTTAATTTTCAAGAAAATAAAACTCAGTAAAGAAATGTTAGGTATGTGAGAAATGAACAAGTTGACTGGTTCAAGGAAGCAAAGGTGGGAGGAAGGACACATCTGCTTACAATGTAATTTTAAGAATTAGAAGCACTTACCCAACATACAATCTTTCGCCTGAAAGAGAAATATATTCCACGAATCAAAGAGACCTCACACAAGTTATCAAGTCGTATCACATCTTTAAAAATTGGGAAATGTAACTGCCAAGATCTTTCTCTTATAACTCCCCAGCCTCTGTCAAAGAGGCTTCCTATTGTACTTCCTATTGTAAATCAGCAGCCAGACTGCCCAAGTTTGAGGTCACACACCAGTGCTTTCTCTGTGAACTTAAACTGTCTACACTCAAGTTTCTTCTCTATAAAATAAAAATTGTAATAATTTATCTATATTGTAGATTTGTGGTGAATTTATTCAAGTAAAATTCTTAAAAGAATGCCTGGCAGGTAGAAAATTCATTCTAAGTGTTTACTACTCTCCCCCACTGGCGGGACCATTGTTTAAACTGGTAGAATCTTTAGTATACATATGGCACACACATACACAAAAGATTATCAGTTGAATTTTGAATGTCTAAGATGACATGTTCTTTCCTGTCTTTTTATTACTAATAATGAACTTTTATAGCTTGTTGAGGGACTAAATTCTTCTTTCAAAATTTATTTTCAGTTCAGTTCATTTCACTCACTCAGTTGTGTCCGACTCTTTGCGACCCCATAAATTGCAGCACGCCAGGCCTCCTTGTCCATCACCAACTCCTGGAGTTCACTCAAACCCATGTCCATTGAGTCCGTGATGCCATTCAGCCATCTCATCCTCGGTCGTCCCCATCTCCTCCTGCCCCCAATCCCTCCCAGCATCAGGGTCTTTTCAAATGAGTCAGTTCTGCTCATCAGGTGGCCAAAGTATTGGAGTTTCAGCGTCAGCATCAGACCTTCTAATGAATATTCAGGACTGATTTCCCATTTTAGTTCATTTTATATTGACGTACGTGTGTATGTGCTCAGTCACTCAGTCTGTGTCTGACTCTTTGTAGTCCCATAGACTGCAGTCTCTCAGGTCCTCTGTCCATGAAATTTTTAGGCGAGAATGCTGGAGTAGGTTGCCATTTGTGACTCCAGGGGATCTTTCTGACCCAGGAACTGAACACACATCTCCTGTGTATCCTGCATTGGCAGGCAGAGTCTTTACCACTGTGCTACTTGGGAAGCCCTTAGTGAAGTGTACTTGATATATTATATCTCACATGTGCAACAAATACATATACATATATATATATACATGTACATACATATATATATATACACACACACACATATATTCTTATGTGATATATAACTTGTGTGATGTCTCTTTGATACATGCAATACATTTCTTTTTCAGGCAAAAGAGTGTATGTTGTGTGAGTGTTTCTAATCTTTAAAATTATGTTGTAAGCAGATGTGTCCTTCCTCCCACTTCTGCCTGCCTTGAACCAGTCAACTTGTTCATTTCTCACATCCATATATATATATATATATATATATATACATATATGTATATATACATACATATTCTTTTGAGGCTCTTTTCCATTGTAAACTTATTACAATATATTGAATATAGTTCCCTGTCCTATACAGTATGTCCTTGTTGTTTATCTATTTTATATATAATAATTTTAATACAAAATTCCTAATTTATCCCTCCCCTCCCCTTCAGAGAAGGCAATGGCACCCCACTCCAGTACTCTTGCCTGGAAAATCCCATGGATGGAGGAGCCTGGTCGGCTGCAGCCCATGAGGGCGCTAAGAGTCGGACACGACTGAGCGACTTCATTTTCACTTTTCACTTTCATGCATTGAAGAAGGAAATGGCAACCCACTCCAGTGTTCTTGCCTGGAGAATCCCAGAGACGGGGGAGCCTGGTGGGCTGCCGCCTATGGGGTCGCACAGAGTCGGACACGACTGAAGCGACTTAGCAGCAGCAGCAGCAGCAGCAGCAGCCCCTTTGGTAACCATAAATTTGTTTTCTATGTCTGAATCTATTTTTTTAATAAATAAGTTCACTTGTATCACTTTTTTAGATTCTGCATATAAATGATATCATATATTTCTTTCTCTTACTTCACTTAACGTCTTAACCTCTGGGTCCATCCATGTTGCTGCAAATGGCATTATTTCAGTCTCTTTATAGCTGAGTAATACTCCATTGTGTTTGTGTGTGTCTGTGTATGGATGCTTAGGTTGCTTCCATGTCTTTGCTTTTGTGAATAGTATTGCTGTGAATATTGGAGTACACGTATCTTTTTTAATTAGAAATTTTCTTTTTACCAGATATATGCCCAGGATAGTATTATTAGATCCTATAAAGACATTTTGATGATGACTATTCTGAAAGATTTGAGATATTTTGTTTTGATTTATGTTTCTCTGATGATTAGAGATCTTAAACATCTTTTCATGTGCCTGTTGGCCACTTCTATATCTTTTTGGAAAATTTTCTGTTGAGGTGTTCTGCCCATTTCTTTTGCCACGTACTTTCAGCATTTTTGTTTTTATAATTGAAGTATAATTGACTCATAATGTTGTGTTAATTTTTGCTATACATATGTATATATATGCACACATTTTTAAAATTTGTTTTCCATTATGGTTTGTCATAAGATTTTGAATATAGTTCCCTGTGTGATACAGTAGGACCTTGTGTTTGATTCATTCTATATACAATAGTTTTCACCTGCTTAGCCTAAACTCCTTCTCCATCCTTTCTCCAACCCCTGCTCCCGTGGCAATCACAAATCTATTCTTTATGTCTATGAGTCTGTTTCATAGATAGATTCTACACATAAATGAAATCATATGGTGTTTGTCAATCTTTTTCTGAGTGAATTCACTTAGTATGATAATCCTGAGTTGTGTCTATGTTGCTGCAACTGACATTATTTCATTCTTTTTATGGTTGAGTAATATTCCATTGTATATATGTACTACACATTATTTATCCATTCATCTGTCAGTGGACACTTTTGATTGTTTTCATATCTTGATTATTATGAATAGTACTGCTGTGAATATAGGGGTACATGTATCTTTTTGAATTGTAATTTTGTCTGGTTATATGCCCAGGCATACAAGTTCTGGAGTGGGATTGCTTGATTATATGGTATTCCTGTTTTTAGTTTTCTGAGAAGCTTCATACTGTTACATTTCTATATAAATTTGAATTTTTTTGGTTTTGGCCTGTGAAAAATGCCATTTGTTGATTCTTCTTCAAATAGATAGTGAATAATTTCTAAACTCAATTTTTTTAAGTTTTAGTATGAATTTATGTCAAGTTTGAGACACAGTCAGATTCTGTTTAATGTCGAAGTTCATTCACTAAGTACTGCTTTACTTGCCAGCAGAATAGCAGTATTTTCACATATTTGAGTTGTTCAATGACTAAGATAACAAGACCCCAAATGAAAACTTTCCCATTTACTGAAACAAACAAAAATGACACCCTCCAAATATTATACAATAGAGTCACCAATGGCACAAGCACAATGCCAGAACCACATTCACTTTCCTACTGTACATAAGGATGACCTTTCACAACTATGTAGTAATTATAAAAATACAGCAGTACAAAGTCAAATGACAGGCTGATGGAGTTACTTTGAGTTGAGCCCATCTGCTGGGTACTTTAATATCCTTAGATACTTAAATCATCTCTTAAGTAACTTTTGTTCTCAGAAAACCATAAGAGAGAAAAAAATAATCCAAGTGGTTTATAAGGGAAGGTGAGGGAGAGAAGGAATATGTCATACTGCCTTGGAGCTAATTTCTTAGCATTCAGATTTTTAAAAAGTGTACACACACACACACACACACACACACACACACACACATGCCTGGATCACCAGAATAGCTTTCTCTCTTCTTGACACTATATTCTCTTCACCTTGATTGACCAATTGTTAAGATTTAATATATTCATCCCCTCCTCGCCTTTCCTCTCTCAATTTTTGGGATTTAGTTGCATACTTAATAACTGTTCTTTCTTAAATAGTCCATTATTTATTTTTAAGAACTAGGACATCCTCTTACATAGTCACAATACAATCATCATGCTTTGAGAATTTGACACTAAAAGAATACTGCAATCCAGTATATAGTCCATATTTAAATTTTCCCAGTTTTTTCTTAGCTGTTTCTTTTCTGCCCTTGGATTTAATCAAGGAAAATTCTCTGCATTTGATTTTCCTGTTCTCAAATATTTTCCATATGACAGCCACAGTAATCTTTTTTAAAAGCTTTAAATGCATTATGGCATCTCTTTGAATCTTTTCATTGAGCTTAAAATGAAGTACAAATCTCTTATTTGTTAGCTCTCCAGTTCCATCTCATTTGTTATCCACCTCAAATTATTTTTTCAGTGATAATGAATTAATTTATTTTTCCAGATATCACTATGCTGTCTGTTATGTCAATAGCTTTGTGAATAATGTTCCTCCTATCAAAGTATTCTACTTTAATTTCTCTTTTAACTTAGATAACTCATCCACATTCTGATGCTACAACTAAGACATCATTGCCAGTGAAAAGCACCTGCCAACATCAGACTGAGTTTGGTGTTACTATGTGCTCATGTAGCACCCTATAGTTACAGCTAATGAGCATTTATCACATCCTTTGGAGTCATCTATTTACTAACCAGAAACAGTCTCTTTAAGTCTTTTGAAGAAAGGAAACTGATACCTTGTTCACCACTGAATACCCCAAGTCTACTGAGTATTTTTCCCACAGTTATTTCAATCAGTGAACATAAACATAAAAAAATTATAACTGCTACTGAAAACCCTAGGGCTAAATCTGGATAAAATTATAATTGAGTAATCTGTAGGAGTCCTAGGTTATTTTCAAACTAGAAACAGGTCTGAAAAATTAAGCTGTTACTGTTTTGGGGGGTCCAAAAATATTTTCACAATTTATCCCCTTTTTAGTTACTGAGTATACTTGTGCTTTGTTATTACACCGTAACCATAACATTGTTCATGCACATACTGTAACACTTATTTTAACACAGAACTATAAAAGCTTGTCTGAACCTCAGGATTTGAGACAAAGCCAAATCTTCACCTCTTAGAGATCTGAATTTAGATCTGGTAATTAAATTTTAGATTTAAAACTTGTTACCAAAGTAGAAGATTCCCAGGAAAATGTGACTGTTATTAAGTTAAAAAAAGGAAGAAAAAAAACTTTATTTGGGCAGATGAAAAGAAAACTACAAGAAATCAACTGAGTAGGTCTTTAAGAGGCAAATTTTAACACACAACTCTAAATTCAGTTAAACTGAGACATATTCTTTTAAAGGAACACCTCCAACTTTTTTTTTTTTTTAATTTTGAGGAATATGTAGTGTCTAGGTTTAGGTAATAGGAGCTTTTATTTTTAAAAGCAAACAACTAGTTACCTTATAAGTTCATATTATTCCTGATTTTTAATCTTTGCTCTATATGCAACAGGTTAGCTTTTCAAATATTTAGCAAAAGAATGAAAATAATCTGCTAGTTTTGGAAAATTATTCACTCAGCATTTTATCTTTGTATGTATATATTAAAAAAAATCTATAGGTTTTGGTTGCTATCATCTGAAGTTTTATTTAAAATTGAATTAGGGCTTCCCTGGTGAACCACTGGTTAAGAATTTACCTTGCAATGCAGGGGACACTGGTTCGATACCTTGTTTACAAAAATCTTACATGCTTTGAGGAAACCAAGCCGGTGCACCACAACTGCTCGAACCTGCACTCTGGAGTTTACCAGCCGTGACTACTGAAACCACGTGCAGCAACTTCTGAAGCCCCCCTGCCCTGGAGCCTTGACTCCTGCAACAAGAGACTCCACCTCAATGTGACGCATACACACAGCAAAGAGCCAGCCTAGCCAAAAAATAAATTAAATGGAATTAGTAGTATGGTAATTACCTAACTAAAAAGGTAATTGTCAAATTAAAACAAATATGAATAGCCAAAATTTCTTTTGAGTTTTAAAATAAATTAGTAACTGTGTACATGATGTGTGTATTTATTGCTTGTGTAATTTTATTTTTTGATTATTCTATTTGTGGTTGTACACCTAGTATAAGTTGAAAAACTGCATTGGTATTTAATTAATGTACCTAAATATTCTATGAAACAAAGTGTAAATTTTCACCATCTTATACATAAAAAAATACTGATTTTTATTTTATACATATGATAAAATGTTTGCTAATTTACTGGAGTTTACCAATTGGTTGACTATCCCACTGATTCTACTCTCAGAGGGCAAATTTAAAGAGAAAGTAATTCTTTAAAAGTACGCCTATGATATAGTTCATAGAATATAAATTACAGTCGACTTTAAATATCTGCACAAAGATTTTTCAAGAACCCACTATGTTATTTCATAAATTACACAAGACAGAAATGTAGCCTGAAATATCTTTATGGAGCAGTTGTCCCAGTAAACTTTGGTACCAAAAAACCTATGTGAAAGTGAAAGTGAAGTTGCTTAGTGTGTCCAACACTTTGAGACCACATAAAGTGTAGCCAACAAACACCCTCTTCCAACAACACAAGAGAAGACTCTACACATGGACACCACCAGATGGTCAACACTGAAATCAGATGGAGTATATTCTCTGCAGCCAAAGATGGGGAAGCTCTATACAGTCAACAAAAACAAGACCAGGAGCTGACTGTGGCTCAGATCATGAACTCCTTACTACCAAATTCATACTCAAATTGAAGAAAGTAGGGAAAATCGCTAGACCATTCAGGTATGACCTAAATCAAATCCCTTATGATTATACAGTGGAAGTGAGAAATAGATTTAAGGGCCTAGATCTGATAGATAGAGTGCCTGGTGAACTATGGACAGAGGTTCCTGGCATTGTACAGGAGACAGGGATCAAGACCATTCTCATGGAAAAGAAATGCAAAAAAGCAAATTGGCTGTCTGGGGAGGCCTTACAAATAGCTGTGAAAAGAAGAGAAGTGAAAAGCAAAGGAGAAAAGGAAAGATATAAGCATCTGAATGCAGAGTTCCAAAGAATAGCAAGAAGAGATAAGAAAATCTTCCTCAGCGATCAATGCAAAGAAATAGAGGAAAAGAACAGAATGGGAAAGACTAGAGATCTCTTCAAGAAAATTAGAGATATCAAGGGAACATTTCATGCAAAGATGGGCTCAATAAAGAGCAGAAATGGTCTGGACCTAACAGAAGCAGAAGATATTAAGAAGAGGTGGCAAGAATACACAGAAGAACTGTACAAAAAAGATCTTCATGACCCAGATAATCACAATGGTGTGATCACTTATCTAGAGCCAGACAACCTGGAATGTGAAGTCAAGTGGGCCTTAGAAAGCATCACTATGAACAAAGCTAGTGGAGGTGATGGAATTCCACTTGAGCTATTTCAAATCCTGAAAGATGATGCTGTGAAAGTGCTGCACTCAATATGCCAGCAAATTTGGAAAACTCAGCAGTGGCCACAAGACTGGAAAAGGTCAGTTTTCATTCCAAT
>SJYC01042020.1:0-12866 GCA_006408675.1 Madoqua kirkii | reverse complement strand
AAAGATGATGTGAAAGTGCTGTACTCAATATGCCAGGAAACTTGGAAAACTCAGCAGTGGCCACAGGACTGGAAAAGGTCAGTTTTCATTCCAATCCCACAGAAAGGCAATGCCAAAAAATGCTCAAACTACCGCACAATTGCACTCATCTCACATGCTAGTGAAGTAATGCTCAAAATTCTCCAAGCCAGGCCTCAGCAATACATGAACCATGAACTTTCTGATGTTCAAGCTGGTTTAGAAAAGGCAGAGGAACCAGAGATCAAATTGCCAACATCCTCTGTATCATCAAAAAAGCAATAGTTCCAGCAAACCATCTATTTCTGCTCTATTGACTATGTCAAAGCCTTTGGCGGTGTGGATCACTATGGAAAATTCTGAAAGAGATGGGAATACCAAACCACCTGACTTGCCTCTTGAGAAATCTGTCTGCAGGTCAGGAAGCAACAGTAAGAACTGGACATAGAACAACAGACTGGTTCCAAATTGGAAAAGGAGTACATCAAGGCTGTATATTGTCACCCTGCTTATTTAACTTATATGCAAAGTACATCATGAGAAATGTTGGACTGGAAGAAACACAAGCTGGAATCAAGATTGCTGGGAGAAATATCAGTAATCTCAGATATGTAGATGACACCACCCTTATGGCAGAAAGTGAAGAGGAGCTAAAAATGATGAAAGTGAAAGAGGAGAGTGAAAAAGTTGGCTTAAAACTCAACATTTGGAAAACAAAGATCATGGCATCTGGGCCCATCACTTTATGGGAAGTAGATGGGGAAACAGTGGAAACAATGTCAGACTTTATCTTTTTGGTATCCAAAATCACTGCAGATGGTGACTGCAGCCATGAAATTAAATGACGCTTACTCCTTGGAAGAAAAGTTATGAGCAACTTAGCATATTCAAAAGCAGAGACATTGCTTTACCAACAAAGGTCCGTCTAGTCAAGGCTATGGTTTTTCCTGTGGTCATGTATGGATGTGAGAGTTGGACTGTGAAGAAAGCTGAGCGCCAGAGAATTGATGCTTTTGAACTGTGGTGTTGGAGAAGACTCTTGAGAGTCCCTTGGACTGCAAGGAGATTCAACCAGTCCATTCTGAAGGAGATGAGCCTTGGGATTTCTTTGGAGGGAATAATGCTGAAGATGAAACTCCAGTACTTTGGCCACCTCATGCGAAGTGTTGACTCATTGGAAAAGACTCTGATACTGGTAGGGATTGGGGGCAGGAGGAAAAGGGGACAACAGAGGATGAGATAGGGCTGGATGGCATCACTGACTCGATGGACGTGAATCTGAGTGAACTCCAAGAGATGGTGATGGACAGGGAGGCCTGGCGTGCTATGATTCATGGGGTCACAAAGAGTCGGACACTACTGAGCAACTGAACTGAACTGAAAGTGTAGCCTACCAGGATCCTCCGTCCATGGGATTTTCCAGGCAAGAATACTTGACTGGGTTGCCATTGCCTTCTCCAGGGGATCTTCCTGACTCAGGGATCAACCCGGGTCTCACTACTTGTAGGCAGACACTTTACTGTCTGAGCCACCAGGGAAGTCCAAAAACCTATGTAAAATCTTGTTACGAGCCAGTTTTAGTCTTAATCCTATCAAGATACTAGCTGAGAAGGTTAGTTTTAAAGTGAAGAACTAATGTTAGAACTAGTTTGAGGGAAGTTTTAAAATGAAGAACTAAAGTTATAACTAGGTGGAGGAAATCTGACCCAACATTTCCCAAACACTTCAGATAAACAAATGTTTCTTTAAAAAGTTAGATTCCCGCAGATATAAGAGATTTTATAATCATGTTTTGTAAGCCATATGAGGACATTAGTTTTCATATTAACTTTATTTTAAAATGAAGAACTAGAGTTAAACTTGTTGTAACTAAAGTTAGAACTAGGTGGAGAGCCCTATTCCTAGGGCAATGAAAGGGTTTATATGAGTAATTATTGAGCCAAAAAAATCCAATTTCATTTCTTCAGTTCAGTTCAGACTTCACTCGTCGTGTCTGACTCTTTGTGACCCCATGAATCACAGCACGCCAGTCCTCCCTGTCCATCACCAACTCCTGGAGTTCACCCAAACTTGCCTTTATCGAGTCCGTGATGCCATCCAGCCATCTCATCCTCTGTTGTCCTCTTCTTCTCCTGCCCCCAATCCCTCCCAGCATCAAAGTCTTTTCCAGTGAGTTAACTCTCCGCATGAGGTGGCCAAAGTACTGAAGTTTCAGCTTTAGCACCATTCCTTCCAAAGAAATCCCAGGGTTGATCTTCAGAATGGACTGGTTGGATCTCCTTGCAGTCCAAGATACTCTCAAGAGTCTTCTCCAACACCACAGTTCAAAAGCATCAATTCTTTGGTGCTCAGCCTTTTTCACAGTCTAACTCTCACATCCATACATGACTCTGGAAAAACCATAGCCTTGACTAGATGGACCTTATTCGGCAAAGTAATGTCTCTGCTTTTGAATATGCTGTCTAAGTTGCTCATAACTTTTCTTCCAAGGAGTAAGCTCTTTCAATTTCATGGCTGCAATCACCATCTGCCATGATTTTGGAGCCCCCCAAAATAAAATCTGACACTGTTTCCACTCTTTCCTCATCTATTTCCCATGAAGTGATGGGCCCAGATGCCATGATCTTCATTTTCTCAATGCTGAGCTTTAAGCCAACTTTTTCACTCTCCTCTTTCACTTTCATCAAGAGAGTTTTTAGTTCCTTTTCACTTTCTGCCATAAGGATGGTGTCATAAAGTTTGTTCTTGAAGTAAAGTTTCAAATTCTTCTGATAAAAGAAGATATTATAAAACTGTATATTACATAAAAATATAATCATTAAAAGCAGAAGAGAAAGAGTACAAAAGTCATGATTATAAAGTAGAAAAAATAAATACACTTCATCTTATTCAAACATGGCTCTTTTCCCAAATTTATTTTAAACTTTGATCTGGTTAAGAGCTGTCGATCATTCCACCTACAGGATATTTTGATTTGGCTGTTCCTGTATGTAACTCAGTTTTATGTCCTAATGTAAATGACTATACTTCTTTCTCAAAGCTCTTTTCCAGAAATTATACCACCATTCATCTGACCCAGCATTTCCCAAACACTTCAGAGAAACAAGTGTTTCTAAAAAAAGTGAGATTCCTTCTCATGGATAAAAGAGATTTTATAATCATGTTTCATAAGCAATATGAGAAGATAACCACATAAAGTTGGCAAAACTCTTCTGATTAAAAATTAACAATTCTAACCCTTACAAAGTCTGAAAGATGTGATCTTGCTTGAAACAGACAGAATTTCTATATGATGTTTTCTATGAAGAATTTTCTACATGAGGTTTTCTGAAGAACTTCTATATGAGGGTTGTTAGCACTTTTAGGATATGAAATGCTATAAATTATCTGTTTAGGATAATGATACAACCCTCATTGCAACACAAAACTTTTTTAAAGACTGCAGATGTCATACTATTAATATATAGATGTTGTTTTGAAGACTAAGTGAAACTAAGTTTCATAAATACTGAAAAAAAATAGGATAAAAGATTACTGGATTTCTTGGATGTTGACCTAGCATTTGAATTTTTTAAAAAAATAAGTGAAGAGCAAGGTGACACAAGTTTTCTCAGTAAATCAGAAACTGTCCTACGTTCTCCTTCTATGGCAGTTAACTTCCTTTGCTGATAATGCTAACTGCTGCCTACATTTCCATCCACAATCCATCCTCATCTCATCCTTACTCCCACCTCATCTTCTGGAAATTCCCTGTATTACAGATGCTAAACTGATTACCCATCACATTTTCTGTGAAGATTTCCTTGGGCCACATCAGGCTAAACTAAATCATTATAGTCTCTGGTAAATCTTTTTGTTATGCTGTAACATCTGTGATGGTGGAGATTGTATTATGTTTATCTTTATATTTTTTCTGCACTTCATTTCCTCATTTATGAAATAGATAATAATAGGACTCATCTAAAGGGAGTTTTCCTGATTAAATTAAAAGGGATGCATAAATTGCTTTAAAGAATTTTGGGTACATGAAATAAATATGTTTTAAGTCTATTTAACTAGCTGTCATATATTACTACTGTCACAAAGAATCGGACATGACTGAGCAGCTTCACTATCACTTCACTTTCTACTAGCTGTCATATATTACTACTATTATTTGATCTAGACTGGGAACAGCATCTCTCACAAAGGAGGTGCTGACAATGTTTACTCATTGAGTTAATAAAAATAACTCAAATATTTGAAGGAGAGACACAATGATAGAATAGAATGATTTGAGCTTACCTCATCCCATGAAAACACCTAAATCACAACTAACTGCTAAACAACCATTGACAGAAAAGATTCACACCTACCAAAAAAGATATTCTACACCCAAGACAAAGAAGCAGCCACAATGAGATAGTAGGAGGGGCACTTTCACAAGAGAATCAAATCCTTTACCTGCCAGATTGGAAACCCACAAACTGACATATATGTATACCTATGGCTGATTTATGTTGATATATGGCAGAAACCAACACAATATTGTAAAACAATTATCTTTTAATTAAAAATAAAGATATATATATATATATATATAAAGAAAAAAGTTCATGGTAACTGCAAACCAAAAATTTACAGTAGGTAACACACAGGAAAGAATCCAAACACAATACTAAAGTGAAGTTGCTCAGTCGTGTCCAACTCTTTGTGGCCCCATGGACTGCAGCCTATCATGCTGCTCCATCCATGGGATTTTCCAGGCAAGAATACTGGAGTGGGTTGCCATTTCCTTCTCCAGGAGATCTATCCAGCCCAGGGATTGAACCCAGGTCTCCCTCATTGTAGAGATAGAAACTTTATTGTCTGAGCCACCAGGGAAGCCAACAGTACTACAGATAGTCATCAAATCACAAAAGACAGAAGAGATGAAGGGAAGAAAAAAGACCCATGAAAACAAATCCAAAGCAATTAACAAGATGGCAATAAGAATATACATATTGATAGTTACCTTTAATTTAACTTGATAAAGTGCTCCAATCAAAAGACATAAACTGCTGAAGTCATATAAAAACAAGACCTATATCTATACTGTCTACAAGAGACCCACTTGAGACATATGAACACATACAGACTGAAAGTAGGAGGATAGAAGAAGATATTCTACACATGGAAATCAAAAGAAAGCTGGAGTAGCAATATTCATATCAGATAAAGTAGACTTTAAAAAAAGAGTTTAAAGTAGACTAAAAGAAAAAAGACTAAGAGGCAAAGGAGAGAGATAAATTTAAGAAGGAGATAAAAAATCTTATAAATATATGTACCCAATATGGGAGCAATCCACTTATATAGTTTGCCTTATATAGGCAAACACTAACAGCCATTAAAGGAGAAATTGACAATAACAATAGTAGAGGACTTAACCCCCTACTTACATCAGTGGGA
This sequence comes from Madoqua kirkii, assembly GCA_006408675.1. Lineage (NCBI taxonomy): Eukaryota > Metazoa > Chordata > Mammalia > Artiodactyla > Bovidae > Madoqua > Madoqua kirkii. The sequence continues at coordinate 7,421 of SJYC01042020.1, read as the reverse complement.
AAATTGTAAGACAGAAAATCAGTAAGGGAATACTGGTCTTAAATGATAATTAGGCCAGATGGACTTAATTGATATTTATAGAAAATTCTATCTGAAAGCAGAATACATAACTTCTTAAGTGCACATGAATATTCTTCAAGATAGACCAAAGGCTGTGGAATAAAGCAATACAATCTTACCTCAGGAAGCAAGAGAAATCTCAAACAACCAAACTTTACAAATAAAACAACTAATGAAAGAACAACTACAACAATAAAAACCCCCAAAGTTAGTAGAAGGAAAGAAATAAAAAATCAGTGGAGAAATAAATGAAACAGAGACAAAGAAAACAGTAGCAAAGATCAATGAAATTAAAAGTCAGTTCTTTAATGAAATTAAAAGCTGGTTCTTCAAAAAGATAAACAAAATCGATAAACATTTAGCAAAACTCATTAAGAAAAGAAGGGAGAGGGTTCAAATTAATATAATTAGAAGTGAAAAAGGAGACGTTACAATGGACACCACAGAAATACAAAGGAAGGACCATAAGAGATGAATACAAGCAGCTATATGCTAATAAAATGGACAACCAAGAAGAAATGTACAAATATTTAGAAAGGTAAGCTCCCAAGACTTAACCATAAAAAACAGAAAATACAAAAATACCAATCATAAGTACTGAAACTGACACTGTGATTAAAAATTCCCAATAAACAAAATTAAAGAACCAGTTAGCTTCTCAGGCAAATTCTATCAAACATTTACAAAAGAGCTAATAGCTGTCCTTCTGAAACTCTTCTAAAAAATCTCAGAGGAAAGAACACTCCCAAACTCATCCTATGAGGCCACCATCATCATCACCTTGACACCAAAACCAAACAAACATGCTACAAAAAAGAAAACTATAGGCAAATATCACTGATGAACATTTATGCAAAAATCTTCAGAAAAATACTAGCAAGCCATATCCAACAATATAGTAAAAGAATCATTAAAAGTGGGATTTACCCTAGTGGCATAAGAATTTTTCAGTATTAGCAAATGAATCCGTGTGGTATACCACATTAACAAATTGAAGAATAAAAATCATGATCATCTCAATAGATGCAGAAAAAGCTTTTCATAAAATTCAACATAATAAAGTCCATATACAATAAACCCACAGCAAACATCATTCTTAACAGTGAAAATCTGAAAGCATTTCCTCTAAGATAAAGAACAAGACAAGGATGTACACTCTCACCATTATTCAACATAATAGTTTTAGAAGTCCCAGCCACAGCAATCAGCAAGGAAAAAGAAAAGGAATCCAAACTAGAAAAGTAGTAGTAAAACTGTCACTGTTTTCAGATGACCTGATAATATATATAGAAAATCCTAAAGATGCCACCAGGAAAGTACTGGAACTCATCAATGAATCTGATAAAGTTGCAGGATTGAAAGTTAATGCACAGAAATATTTTACATTCCTATACACTAACAATGAAAGTTCAGAAAGAGAAATGAAGGAAACAACCCTATTTACCATCACATCAAAAAGAATAAAATAAATAGGAATTTACAATACAGACAACAAATTGTGGAGAGGATGTGGAGAAAAATGAACCTTTGAACACTCTTGGTGTGCATGTAAATTGGTACTACCATCATGGAGAATAACATGGATGTTCCTTAAAAAACCAAGAACTACCACATGATCCAGCAATCCTACTCTTTTTGAATTAAATAATAATTTTGAAAGATACATGCACTTCAGTGTTCACTGTAGCACTATTTACAACAGCCAAGACAGGTAAGAAAACTCAATGTCCATTGGTACATGAATGGATAAAGATGTACTACACATATGCACTGCTGCTGTTAAGTCACGTCAGTCATGTCTGACTCTGTGCAACCCCATAGATGACAGCCCACCAGGCTCCCCTGTCCCTGGGATTCTCCAGGCAAAAACACTGGAGTAGGGTGCCATTTCCTTCTCCAGTATATGAAAGTGAAAAGTGAAAGTGAAGTCACTCCGTCATGTCTGACTCTTAGCAACCCCATGGACTGCAGCCTACCAGGCTCCTCCATCCATGGGATTTTCCAGGCAAGAGAACTGGAGTGGGGTGCCATTGCCTTCTCCACATATATGTACAATGGAATGTTATTCATCCACGAAAAAGAATGAAATAATGCCATTTGAAGCAACGTGGATGGACCTAGAGATTGTTATACTGAATGAAGTAAGTCAGACAGAGAAAGACAAATATCATATGATATCACTAAGATGTGGAAATTAATTAAAATGATGCAAATGCACTTATTTACAAAAGAAACATACTCACAGGCTTAGAGAACTTATAAGTCTTCCTCCCAAAGGGGAGAAAGGTGGAAGGAGGGATAAATTGAGTTTGGGATTAATAAATACATGCTACTACATATAAAATAATCCACAAGGACCTACTGTATAGCACAAGTGACTCTACTCAATAACCTTTAATAACATATCAGAAAAAAATCTGAAAAAGAATTCATATATGTAAATGTATAAGTGAATCATTTTGCTGTACACCTGAAACTAACTCAATATTGTAAGTCAACTATAAAATAAAACAAATTTAAAAAATAAAGGCACTGAACAAAAAAATAATTCAATTTATGGCCATATAAAAATATTTTGTAAGCTTGAAGTTAAGAAATTCCAATTATTTAGCAATCTGCTTGAGCTCCTTTTACAGAATCTGTAATAAAGAAAGTTACACAGTACATTGAATTTCACTCCTCTGCTTAGAAAAATGGCAGTTTCTGCCCGAGGATGTGCATAGAAAAAACTCAGCTTTTCTCCTATGTGTTTCTTCTTTAAGTCTCACATTACTACAATACTCATAACACTTATGACACCAGATGTGTAGGGTTTTTTTCCCCACATGAAGTAATTATAGGATACCATTGTGTATCCTATAATTTAACTCAGTTCTAACACTAGTTATCTGAAGATAGCATCAGTTTCCACAGGTTAAGAATTGCATTCCACAAGACCATGAGAAATAGCAAAGGAATGACTCAAGTAAAGAGGGACACAATAAAGGACAGAAACAGTATGGACCTAACAGAAGGAGAAGATATTAAGAAGTGACAAGAATACACAGAACTATACAAAAAAGATCTTCATGACCCAGATAACCAAAATGGTTCAATCACTCACCTCAAGCCAGACATCCTGGGATGCAAAGTCAAGTGGACCTTAAGAAGCATCACTATGAACAAACCTACTGAAGGTGATGGATTTCAAGCTGAGCTATTTTAAATCCTATAAGATGATGCTGTGAAAGTGCTGCATGCAACATGCCAGCAAATTTGGAAAAAAGCAGTGGCCACAGGATTGGAAAAGTTTAGTTTTCATTCCAATCCCAAAGAAAGGCAATGCCAAAGAATGTTCAAACTACCAGACATTTGCACTCATCTCACACGTTAGCAAAGTAATGCTCAAAATTCTCCAAGCTAGGTTTCAACAGTATGCCACCAAGAACTTCCAAACATTTAAGCTGGATTTAGAAAATGTAGAGGTTATAGAGATCAAACTGACAACATCCGTTGGATCATAGAAAAGCACAAGAATTCCAGAAAAACATCTACTTCTCTTTCCTTGACTATGCTAAAGCCTTTGACTGTGTGGATCACAATAAACTGTGGAAGATTCTGAAAGAGATGGGAATACCAGACCACCTGACCTGCCTCTTGAGAAACCTGTACATGCGGGTGAAGAAGCAACAGTTAGAACTGTACATGGAACAACAAACTGGTTCAAATTTAGAAAAGGAATACATCAGGGCAGTATATTGTTACCCTGCTTATTTGGCTTATATGCAGAGTACACCATGTCAAATGTAAAGCTGTATGAAGCACAAGCTGGAATCAAGATTGCTTGGAGAAATATCAATAACCTCAGACATGCAGATGACACTACCCTTATGGCAGAAAGCAAAGAGGAACTCAAGAGCCTCATGTTGAAAGTGAAAGAGGAGAGTGAAAAAGCTGTCTTAAAACTGAACATTCAAAAAACTAAGATCATGGCATCCCATCCCATCACTTCATGGCAAATCGATGGGGAAACAATGGAAACAGTGACAGACTTTATTTTGGGGAGCTCCAAAATCACTGCAAATGGTGACTGTAGCCATGAAATTAAAAGAAGAAAAGCTTTTGGAAGAAAAGCTATGACCAACCTAGACAGCATATTAAAAAGCAGAGACATTACTCTACCAACCAACAAACATCTTCTAGTTAAAGCCATGGTTTACCAGTAGTCAAGTATGGATGTGAGAGTTGGACCATAAAGAAAGCTGAGCACTGAAAAACAGATGCTTTTGAACTGTGGTGTTCAAGAAGACTCTTGAGAGTCCCTTGGACCATAAGGAAATCAAACCAGTCAACCCTAAAGGAAATCAATCCTGAATATTCATTGGAAGGACTGCTGCTGAAGCTGAAGTTCCAATACTTTGGCCACATGACACAAAGAACTGACTCACTTGAAAAGATCCTTTCAGTTGGGAAAGACTGAAGGCAGGAGAAGAAGGGGATGGCAGAGGATGAGATGGTTGGATGGCATCACCTTCTCAATGGATATGAGTTTGAGCAAGCTCTGAGAGTTGGTGATGGACAGGGAAGCCTGGCATGCTGCCGCCCATGTGGTCACAAAGAGTCAGGCAGAACTGAGCATCTGACTGAACTGGGTTCTCTGTGTCAAAAACCAAGAACAGAAATAGGAATGTTATTTACTTACACTCTCATAGGGTGATTTTGTTTGTGTGTGTGTGTGTGTGTGTGTGTGTGTGTGTGTGTGTTCAGTTGCTAAGTCATGTCTGATTCTTTATGACTCCATGGAATGCAGCATGCCTGATTTCCCTCTCCTTCACTATCTCCCAGAGTTTGCTCAGATTCATGTCCATTAAGTCGGTGATGCTATCTAACCATTTCATCCTCTGCTGCCCTCTTCTCTTTTTACCTTCAATCTTTCCCAGCATCAGGGTTTTCCTAATGAGTTGGCTCTTCACATCAGTTTTAAAGATTGAAATTCAACTGATCAGCCACTGTGGCAAGTATATCTCTCTTTGTGGCTTAATTCTAGACAATCTACGCTGCTCAATCTCATGAAGAAAGTATTCAATATTATCCACATTTTGATTATGCATATTGAAATTCTTTCATGGTAGCATCAGCAAGATGGGAGAAAAAATTCACAAACATTCTTCTCCCAAGAGGCATCAACTTTAATAACAATATATTGTCTAAAAAGAATTTATGAGAACTCCAGACACCAGCTAAGTCACAATAGCCCCAGACAAGAATGCTGCTGCTGATGCTGCTAATTCACTTCAGTCGTGTCGACTCTGTAATACGCCACAGACAGCAGCCCATTGGGCTCCGCCATCCCTGGAATTCTCCAGGCAAGAACACTGGAGTGAGTTGCTATCTCCTTCTCCAATGCATGAAAGTGAAAAGTGAAAGTGAAGTCACTCAGTCTGACTCAGAGACCTCAGGGACTGCAGCCTACCAGGCTCTTCCATCCATGGGAGTTTCCAGGCAAGAGTACTGGAGTGGGATGCCATTGCCTTCTCTGCCAGACAAGAATAGTCACATTGAAATGCTAAAAATAAATACAATATTGTAAAGTAATTAACCTCCAATTAAAATAAATAAATTTATATAAAAAGATAAATAAAACAACTATTATTTTTTACACATGATTTCATTTTCCCCAACCCAACAAATCTGAGCTTATCGAGAGAAAAAGCCCAATTGATGCCTCTTCCATTGTTGACAAGAAGAAAAAATAAGTGCACTTTCCAGCTTTTCAGGGGGCTGCCAGAGGGACTAGTTTCTGCCTCATCTAACACAGGGCATTGCTTGTAAACTAGCATGCTTTGGATGCTCAGAAGGAACTAAGAACAGAGAGCCCTGCAGCTTGTTGCAGCATCAGAGAACCTGCAGTACCATAGACAAACACAAGAGAGAAAAGAAATTACAAGGTCCTAAGAAGAAACATCCAGTCTAGCGTTTCTCATGTTGTACTCTGCATATAAGTTAAATAAGCAGAGTGACAATATACAGCCTTGACACACTCCTTTTCCTATTTGGAGCCAGTCTGTTGTTCCATGTCCAGTTCTAACTGTTGCTTCCTGACCTGCATATAGGTATCTCAAGAGGCAGGTCAGGTGGTCTGGTATTCCCATCTCTTTCAGAATTTTCCACAGTTTATTGTGATCCACACAGTCAAAGGCTTTGGCATAGTCAATAAAGCAGAAATAGATGTTTTTCTGGAATTCTTTTGCTTTTTTGATGATCCAGTGGATGCTGGCAATTTGATCTCTGGTTCCTCTGCTTTTTGTAAAACCAGCTTGAACTGCTGAAACTCCAGTACTTTGGCTACCTGATGCGAAGAGCTGACTCATTGGAAAAAACTCTGATGCTGGGAGGGATTGGGGGCAGGAGGAGAAGGGGACAACAGAAGATGAGATGGCTGGATGGCATCCATCACTGACTCGATGGATGTGGGTCTGAGTGAACTCTGGGAGTTGGTGATGGACAGGGAGGCCTGGTGTGCTGCGATTCAAGGGGTCGCAAAGAGTTGGGCACGACTGAGCGACTGAACTGAAGAAGAAACTTATGAAATGGTATGTACCTAACAGAAGCAGAATATATTAAGCAGAAGACTGGTATTATATTAAGAAGAGGTGGCAAGAATACACAGAAAAACTGTACAAAAAGATCTTAATGACCCAGATAACCAGGATAGTGTGGTCACTGACTTAGAGCTAGACATCCTGGAATGTGAAGTCAAGCGGACCTTAGGAAGCATTACTACAAACAAAGCTAGTGGAGGTGACAGAATTCCAGCTGAGCTATTTCAAATTCTAAAAGATAATGCTGTGGAAGTGCTGCATTCAATATGTCAGCAATTTGGAAAGCACAGCATTGCCCACAGGACTGGAAAAGGTCCAGTTCCAAAGAAGGGCAAAGCCAAAGAACGTTCAAACTACCACACAATTTGTGTTCATCTCACATGCTAGCAGGGTAACACTCAAAATCCTTCAAGTTAGGCTTCAACAATACATGAACTGAGAACTTCCAGGTGTACAAGCTGGATTTAGAAAAGGCAGAGGAACTTGAGGTCAAACTGCCAACATCCACTGGACCATAGAGAAAGCAAAGGAATTCCAGAAAAATACCTACATCTGCTTCATTGACTACATTAAAGCCTTTCACTGTGTGGATCACAACAAACTGTGGAAAATTCTTAAAGGTGGGAATACCAGAGTACCTTACTTGCCTTATGAGAAATTTGTATGCAGGTCAAGAAGAAACTGTTTAGAACTGGACAGGGAAGAATAGACTGGTTCCAAATTGGGAAAGGACTATGTCAAGGTTGTATATTGCCACCCTGTTTATTATTTAAAATGTGG
>SJYC01042015.1:0-15025 GCA_006408675.1 Madoqua kirkii | reverse complement strand
AAAAAAAATGAAGATTTCCATTAGTGGGTAGAATTGCTAACATTTGAGATAAAAGAAATCTTTATTTGAGTTGTACATAATAGGCAGAAAAATCTTTGAAAATGAGCTGTGGATGGCAGTGTTTTGGTATTCCAGAAGATAACTATCCCAAGTTGTTTTCCTTCTATGATTCATGTTTATATCTTGTCTCTGAATCATATATAAAAACAACCAGCTGGGTGTATGTTGTCAGCTAGTAAGCATTTTTTAATGAACCAGACCTCACTTTTGTTTGAACATGCATCAATGTTTATGGTTTTATTTCAGAACATCGTCAAAATAAGGAGCATTTTGGCCAAGAGAAAATTAAATCAGCCAGTGATGAGAACTTATGAACAAAAACAGGCATCTCTAACGGTTCACTAGCTTATTTTATCTGTTGCTCTATTTCTCCTCTGTGTAGTGTGTTGTGAAGTGTATGATTTATTCATAGAAGACACTGTAACTGTCAAAGGATTGTACTCTCAAACCATTGAAAAATCTTGACAAAGCCCATTAAAGAAGGGGAATAATAATTAAGCTATCAAGCATTTACAGACCATGCTTTATTTATTCCCTTGAATAAATCCTACTTATCATTAAATTTGAGCTACATGAAAATGCCAGTGTGCAACCATTTTGAAACTACAAAATTTGGCAACTTTATTTCAAAGTAATTTATCAGATTTCAGTCTGTCCAATGCTGATGGTTCTTAATGTTTCATTTCAGTATGAGAAACCAGTAATAACAGAAGTTTATCTGAACAACAGTCACAAATTAATGTTAGTTATAAGATAAATGCATTGATTATAAAAGTGAAACTAAGTTTTACTTAAGGACTCATAATAGGATATTGGTCATGAAGGAAATATATCTTTTATACTACTAAGTACAGCTGTCTACACCTGTCTAGTGTTAATCTTGATTTACAGAGTTTCAATTCTGGAAAATATGTAAAACTAGTTTACTAGATGTTTGAGGTTGCTATAACAAAATATCATGTACTTTGTGGCTTTAAACTATTAAAAAAATTATTCTCTCACATTTCTGGTCTAGAAGACTGAAATTTGGAATGGTCAGATCTGGTCCTAGCTTTTTCTACCTTCTGGTGGCTGCCAGCTTCTTTGACTTGAGACTAATCTCCTGTCTCTGCCTCTGTCTTTACATTGCCTTCTCTTCTATGTCTGTTTTCTCTTCTGTGTGTATTTTTATAAGGATACATGTCATTGGATTTAAAGCCCACCAAGATAATATAGAGTGATTTCCTTATCTCAAATCCTTACCTCATTTTTTTTTAAATACAAACAAGGCAACATTAACCTGTTACTTTAGGGAACTGAGACGTGAGCATACATTTGTGGGGGGCTATTATTCAGGCCACTACAGTAGTCTTGCATTTCCCAGGTGGTTCAATGGCAAAGAATCTGTCTTGCAGTGCAGGGGACCCAGGTTCAATCCCTAAGTCAGGAAGATTTCCTGGAAAAGGAAATGACAACCCACTCCAATATTCGTGCCTGGAGAATTCCATGGACAGAAAAGCCTGACAGGCTATAGTCCATGGAGTCACAAAAGAGTTGGACACAACTTAGCAACTAAACAACAGAGTCCTGTATTTATTTTGGACTCAAATGTTTCTTAAAGAAAAAAATATTATGGTACAGTTTTGTTTTAGTCTGCTTCTACTTATAATTCACTATCAATCTGAGGTCTAATGAAGCTCTTTATCCATATTCACTCTTCAAATAATAATAATAATAATTAACAAAACTTCCAGAGAATACCCAGATGAGGAAAAAGCAAAAGACAATTTAAAAGCACTTTCACCTCTACCATATGACTTGCTGGTCCATGAAACCTTTGGTTTCCAGTGGGATAAGGAGCTCTCACCAGAATCTAAATCTTTACCAAGAAAGTCCTGCTAGGAATAAAATGTCAGTTGAACAAAAATAACAATCTTAGAAATATAAGTGATTTACATTCTGGTGTAAGCTCTCTACCTTGTAGCAGACTTAAAATGGTTCACAGAGCAGAACAATGTGCACCATTGTTTTACAGGGTTTTCTAATAAAGCTGCCTTGTAATTTTTCAGTTCTATAAGAGAATGTATTCTTGTTTGAGTAACAGCAATAAAAGTCTAAATCTTGTATGTAGTGTCTTTTAACTTTTGAGGTCAATTTGTAAAAAACCTCTGCTGTGATATATATATATTTACTTTTTCAAAGTAACCACCCTAAGGTCTTAGTATTGTATCAGTCTTATTTCTAACTTGATATTTTAAATTCAGGATTCCTCTTTCCCACTGGATTCATTATTTCCTTGTCCTTAAATCCTATCTTGTCTTTCTGCTGATTCTTAAACAACAAGTGATTAAAAATTGACTTGTGATCATGCTTTCTATACTCCTATTCAGATGAATCCAATAATCTAAAACTATCTAGAAACATTTGTATATAACTTCTCTCTTTCCAATTAGTAGAAGTATTTTCATTGTTAGATTCTTAGGAGACAATTAGTAATTCATAAATCAGTATTAATTACTTTATTGATTTATTCAAGAAGCATTTCTTGAAATTGTGGATACTGAGCATCATTAGGCATATTTTACTTTCAAGGATTAGCAGACTGGTAAAGGATATGAAGAAATATACTTATGGTTATAAAAAAAAAGTTATAGTTTGATAACTACAAATCCATGAGAGAACATAGGAGGAATTCCTAATTCAAGGTGAAGGACTCAAGATTTCCTAGAGGAGATGGCTTTCCAGGTATGTATGTATGTTTGTATGTATGTATGTATGTATGTATGTGTGCTTGTGTGTGTGTGTGCATGCTCACACTAAGTCACTACAGTTGTGTCCAACTTTTTGTGACCCTATGGACTGTAGCGCCCCAGGCTCCTCTGTCCATAGACTTCTCCAGACAAGAATACTGAAGTGGGTTGCCATGCCCTCCTTCAGGAGATTTTCCCCACCCAGGGATCTAACTTGTTTCTCTATGTTTCTCACATTGGCAGATGTGTTCTTTACCACTAGCCCACCTGGAAAGCCTCTTGAAGCAGGTATGAAAGACAAATTAGGAATTCCTCTACTGCTGAATTCTCCTTGGCCATTATCTACTACTTTGAAACAATGGTATTTTAGTTTGACTTTAAAAAAAGAAAAAAAAAAAGGTAACTCTAACACTTTATTCTTTTCCATCCAGATCTGGAATGGTCTTTGGAACAGTCACAGATCAGCCTGGTTACCTTCAGAAGCTAAAGATCTGGAAGGATGTAGCAGAAGGTATTTAAGGGAAGTGGAAGGATGATAGGCAATGCTTTACTTCTTTTATATTAATGATATATCCTGACCTATGGACACTGTTATTCCCATAACCTTTTAGAAATTAAAGAGAAAAAAATAAAACACACATCTTTAGACTTCCCTGGTGATCAAGAATCCGCCACCAGTTCAATTCCTGGTCTGGGAAGATCCCACATGCTGCGAGGCAACTAAGCACATGTGCCACAACTGCTGAGCCCAAGCTCTAGAGCCCACAGGCCTCAACAACTACAGCTTTTGTGCCTAGAGCCCACGCTGAGCAACAAGAGAAGCCAGCACAAAGAGAAACCTGTACAAAATGGAGGAAGTCCCACCCTCACTGCATCTAGAGAAAGTCTACATGCAGCCACGAAGGTGTAGAACAGCCAGAAACAATAAAATATGTGCGTAAATTTTTAAAATGTATTTAAAAAAAGACAAGTGGTGCATATCAGACTGACAAAAGTAGCTCACAAACCAAGGAACATCAAAACTAATTGTGATTACTGCAACTTCTTGCCTTATGCATCCCCCTCCAGTGTTAGTCTCCCTGATCACAGTACGTAGTAAACTCTTAAACACCTTTGTCCTATTGACAACTTGTATTGATGATGTTTAGGGAGCAAACATTGGACAAGATTCAATGCCAAAGGTATGTCTGACAATCATGATTTAGCAAATTCATAAGCAACATAGTTCGGGCCTAGATTTAAAGATGAATAGGACCCTTGCCTTGATTTCTAAAGTCTGCATTTTTAATTCAGTGGGATGATGGGATTCCCTCCAGGATAAATTTTGTGAAAGTATAAAGCAAAGTGTGAAACTAGATGGAACAACTTTTTGTTGTTGATGTTGTTATTGGCACACTGATTTACTGATTAAAGGGAAATTGCTGTTCAGGCAGCTGGATTGGCAACTCAGTATGTGGTTTGCTTATAAGCCTGTGAACACTGAGAAATTTCTGCTCCTACTAGTTAAGGATTTTATCTTTTTTTAATCATTAAAGATGTGTTTGCATTAGCATATGGAGTGAAATACAAAGGCTCCATTTTAAATAAATGAAACAATTTGTCACTGCATGTGACAAGACTTTCTCCCTGTGATAATGAATACTTGTATAGGGGAGGAAATGCAAAGAACTGGGATTTGAAGTACAAAGAAGGAAGCTGAATCTCACCATATGGAAGACAGAGCTTTTGCTTTTAAGTGTAAATTTACCATTTATTATGTTCCCCCAGTGAAATAAAGGTATTGTTCATTGTGTATTAACTATGACCTTGAAAATCACAAAGGAATGTACACAAAGGAGAAAAAATGAACTAGTCTTAACAACAAAAGATTTTCTTTAAGTTATCTAAAGTAAAGTGAATCTTTAAGGCTTTGTAAAAATGAACTTTGACTCCTTTTCTAATTATCAAGTAGAAACTCCCATAACTAATTATTTGCCTTACAAAGTTAAGTTTCCAATCCATATCGCACCTGAAATAAAATTTATTAAATGACAGGATTGTTCTGCCGAATTATTTCTTAAACTTATGGAAAGGAAAAGTTTGTAATTATTTCCATATATAAAATGGGAATAATTATACTCTGAAGAAATCTAGCAAAACCAAAAATAGTAGAACAATTGCTGTATTTTATATTGTACAGCATCTTATAACTCAACACTGTAAAACTCTGAAATGGTAAATTATTGTTTATAAAATAACTATAAATAGGATTTGAAAAAGGAAAAAAAAAATTATCATGAAAATTACCTGTTAGAGTCGGATTATGAAAATAAGACCTTACGTAATTATGTGTCAGGCGAGTGTGTTCTCCTTGGTTCTGTCTCAGCAGAACAAAGATTTGGAGTGACGGACATTAAAGCCCTCAGCGCGTCACAGCTCTCAGGTCTTGGATAGACCGCGTCACAGCTCTCAGGTCTTGGATAGACCGTGTCACAGCTCTCAGGTCTTGGATAGACCGTGTCACAGCTCTCAGGTCTTGGATAGACCGTGTCACAGCTCTCAGGTCTTGGATAGACCGTGTCACAGCTCTCAGGTCTTGGACCGACAGTGTTATAGCTCTCAGGTCTTGGACCGTCAGTGTTACAGCACTTTGACAGATCAGTGTTTCAGCTCTGTGTTATAGCTCTATTTTATTTAGAAAATAGCAGGAAAATCCATCCTCGAGGCATGAGGGCATGATGACCCAAAGACCTGAAGATTAGAGAGTGGGGGTAGTGCATGAGAACATGTGTATGTGTGCTGGGGGGCGGGTAGACAGAGAAAGACAAAGAGCGCGCACATGTGGGAGAAAGAGAGCTGGCCCTTTGGCTCCTCTTTTTATATGTTTTTTTTTTTCCTCCCCACCCCCCAGGCCTGACCTATGTAAATTGGGCTAGCCAGGAGTGCTGTTTGTTCTACCTGAGGTCCTCACTCTGGTCCTTAGACCTTCCTTTGACCTCCGTTTGTTCTATTTTCACAGGCTTTTCCCTTCCTTGTCTTTCAGCCACCACCATTTTGGACTGCTGTTTCCTTTTCTAACTACCTAACATATGGAAAAGACTAGAGAAGGAAAGGTATGAAAGGGAGATTTGGGAGATCAGAGGAAAGTCACTAATCAGTACTACTACATAACTGATATGGGCACAGAGTCAGGAATGTCAGAGGATCCTGGGAAACCAGTCACATCCAGCTACAAAATAAAATGAGGATGTGAAAGAAGTTAAGTAAAAAGGAGATGGCAAATTATTCAAATTGCATAACTGTTCCTTTTAAAGGTCTCCAGGCAAACATCTGATGGTGGGCTTTAATTGCTGTTGATCAGCATGGCTCACCATGAGACGACAAAAGCAAGATGAAATCTGCTTTTTTCTGTCTCTCACAGCATCTAATCCAATGATCTTCAAAGAGGAAAAGCAGTTGCTTCATTTTTGCCTCCCAATCCTCAAGCAATTCCTATCTACCAACTTTAATCTAGAACATATAAGGCATGGACTTCTGAAAAACATAATTTTAGCTTGAAAGTTAGTCGCTCAGTCATGTCCAAATTTTTGTGACCCCATGGACTGTAGATTTCCAGGCTTCTCTGTCCATGGAATTTTCCAGCCAACAATATTGAAGTGGGTAGCCATTCCAACCTCTTGGAATGGGATCTTCCCAACCCAGGGATGGAACCTGCACTGCAGATAGATTCTTTACCATCTAAGCTACCTTAAGTTTTAATAAATTGACAAGAGTACAAACTGCCACAAAGTTAAATATAAATACTTTTAAGTATTTATAGTGATAATTAAATTCATTAAAATTTATCTTGTACTGACCACATTTCTGCTTTTGCATTTATAAAAAAGTATAAATTTACATGATAGAAATGTGTACATGTTAGTAAATTTGGACTGAATTTAATATATCTGAAAACAATCTATTACAGAAAAATGTAGAGACAGTTACAATGAGGACTACAAGAATAAGCACATTCATTATCTGTCACATTAAAGAATTAATAGAAAATAGTTTCTTTGATATACTCCAAATTAGCAAAATTATTAGAGAAATTACTCTAAAAACTATCTTAGGCAAACTGATCCACAGGGTTATTCGGCATGGCAATTGAATTAGAGTAGAATGAAGACTACATTTGTCCAATTCACACCTTCCTGTATATGGATAGATCCTCCTATACATGTGTTCACTAGAACCCCAGAATCAGGACAGCTTTTGAATGATTTTTTTAATATGTGAGGATTGATTAAGCAGAGAGAAATAATAAGAGGAGGTAAGATTTTTTTAAACTTTATTTCATTTTTAATTTCCCTCAATTAAAAATTTTAATTGTACAATACAATAAGTATTCATAACTCTACCAAGAATGACAAAATTTTTAAAAGAGACATATTTGTTTTATCTATGGATAGATGGATAGAGGGATGAATGGGTATTTATATAATGCACAGATAATAGATGAACAGACAAATAGATGGTACAGTGAGTTTAAAACAATGACAGAGGTTTTCAGCTTATCATGTCAAAAGATGAGGTTGGCTTCCAAACTCATGAATCTAGGATGGTCTTATATCTTGCTTTGACCAATAAAATTCCATATAAGTGCTATCATGTGAGTTATGAATCTAGGCTTTGATATTCCTCTCTTCCCTATTAAAATTTTTCTATCATTTGAACCTGTTCTAGTCAACAGAACAGGTTGAACAGGCCTCTTTTAAGAGGCCAAATAGAGAAAAATCAAGGTACTCTAGTCAACAGCCTGACAGTCATCTGTTCCCAGAGGAGGTGATAGGTGTCAGTATTATGAGATAACCCAGGGAGAATGAGCAAAATTATTCATCTGAGCTTTGATCCAATTGCCAATCAGAAATTTGGACATTAATAACTGATTGCTATATTAAGCCAATGCACTGAGTTTTGGGTGGTTTGTTTACAGAAGACAAATGCATATTTATTTTAATCCATTTATTAGTGAGTAGCAGACCTAATAATAAATATTTTACCCTTACAATATAGCATACTAACTCCTAAGAAGAAAAAAAATCTATATAATACCAGTGTGATCAGTCAAGAAATTTAACTTTGAACAATATTACCTAACATACATTTTAAAAATTTCCTATTCCAATAATGTTCATGTTACCTTCATTTTTTTATTCCGGTATAATCAAGGATCAAAGAAAAAAATACTAAGGAAGCCTCTAGAAAACTACTAGAGCTCAGTAGTGAATTTATAAAGTTGCAGGATACAAAAATAATGCACAGAAATCACTTGCATTTCTATGCACTAACAACAAAATAGCAGAAAGAGATATTATGGAAACAACCTCAATTATCATTGCAACAAAAAGAATAAAATACCTAGGAATAAATCTACCCAAGGAGGCAAAAGATCTGTGCTGAGAAAAGCTATAGGATACTGATGACAGAATACAAACATGACACAGACAGATGGAGACATACCACATTCTTGGATTAGAAGAATCAATATTGTGAAAATGACTGTACTACCCAAAGCAATTTACAGATTCAGTGCAATTCCTATCAAATTACCAATGGCGTTTTTTACAGAATTAGAACAAAACATTTTACTACTTGTATGGAAACACAAAAGACCCTGAATGGCCAAAGCAATCTCAAAAAAAAAAAAAAAAAAAAAACTAGAGAAATCAGGCTCCCTGATTTCACATTGTACTTCAAAGCTACAGTAATCAAGACATTATGTTTACTGGCATGAAAACAGAAATACAGATCAATTGAACAGGATAAAAAGCCAAGGAAGAAACCCATGCAACTGTGATCACCTAATTTATGACAAAGGAGGCAAACATATACAGCACAGAAAAGACAGTCTCTTTAATAAGCGGTGCTTGGAAAGCTGAACAGTATATGTTAAAGAATGAAATTAGAGGGACTTCCTTGTTTGGTGGTCCAGTTGTTAAGATTCTATACTTTCAATGTAGATGGCATGAGTTCAGTTCCTGGTAAGGGAACTAAAATCCCACATGTGGCATGGTGAAGCCAAAAAAAAAAAAAAAGAAGAATTATATTAGAACACTTACTAACACTATATACAAAAATAAACTCAAAATGGATTAAAGACATAAATGTAAGAGTGGATACTATAAAACTCCTAGAGGAAAACATTATAAGAAGATCTTTTTGACTCACTTCTTAGAGTAATGAAAATAAAAACAAAAATAAACAAATGGGACTTAATTGAACTTAAAAGAGTTTGCACAGAAAAGAAAAGCATAAATGAGATGAAGGGAAAACCCTCAGAATGAGAAAACATATTTGCAAATCAAGCAGCTGACAAGGGAGTAATCTCCAAAATATAAAAGCAGCCATGAAGCTCATAAAGAATCTGCCTGCAATGCAGGAGCCACAGGAGGCATGGGTTCAATCCCTGGGTCAGAAAGTTACCCTGGAGGAAGAAATGGCTACCCATTCCAGTATTCTTGCCGGGAATATCCCCATGGACAGAGGAGCTTGGTGGGTGACAGTCTATGGAGTCCCAGAGAGTTGGACACAACTGAAGCGACTTAGCATGGTGTGGTACATGAAGTTCAGTGTCAAAAAATGCGTGGAAGCCCTAAATAGACATTTCTTCAAAGAAGACATTAGATCACAAGAAGTACATGAAAAGATGCTCAAGATATCACTAATTATTAGAGAAATGCAAATCAAAGCTACAATCAGGTATCACCTCACACAATGGCCATCATCAAAATATCTGCAAATGATAAATGCTGGGGAGGCTGTGGAAAAAAATGGAATCCTCTTGTACTGTTGTCGGGAATGTATGGAAAATAGTATGGAGGCTCTTTAAAAAACTAAAAATAAAGCAACTGACAAACAACTAATCTCAAAAATATACCAGCAACTTATGCAGCTCAACTCCAGAAAAATAAACAATCCAATCAAAAAATGGGCCAAAGAACTAAATAGACATTTCTCCAAAGAAGACATACAGATGGCTAACAAACACATGAAAAGATGCTCAACATCATTCGTTATCAGAGAAATGCAAATCAAGACCACAATGAGGTCCCATTTCACACCAGTCAGAATGGCTGCTATCCAAAAGTCTACAAGCAATAAATGCTGGAGAGGATGTGGAGAAAAGGGAACCCTCTTACACTGTTGATGAGAATGCAAACTAGTGTAGCCATTATGGAAAACAGTGTGGAGATTCCTTAAAAAACTGCAAATAGAACTGCCTTATGACCCAGCAATCCCACTGCTGGGCATACACACTGAAGAAACCAGAATTGAAAGAGACACATGTACCTCAATGTTCATTGCAGCATTGTTTATAGCCAGGACATGGAAACAACCTCGATGTCCATCAGCAGATGAATGGATAAGAAAGCAGTGGTACATATACACAATGGAGTATTACTCAGCCCTTAAAATGAATACATTTGAATCAGTTTTAATGAGATGGATGAAACTGAAGCCGATTATACAGAGTGAAGTAAGCCAGAAAGAAAAACACCAATACAGTATACTGACACATATATATGGAATTTAGAAAGATGGTAATGATGACCTTGTATGTGAGACAGCAAAAGAGATAGATGTATAGAACTGACTTTTGAACTCTGAGGGAGAGTGAGGAACTCCACCCATGGCAAAGGTCATGAGGAAGGAGGCTTGGCATACGCAAAGGCATGATCAAGCCTCAGGAAACCCCCTGTTCCCGAGCATCTACCCCCAAAGCCAGAGTCTACCTAGAAATTATTATTATAGTGGGTTGATTAGGAATTGGTAAAGGTTTTTTTTCATTTGTTGTGCCAATAATTGCTGCTAATTCCCTGCCCTGGGCGGGACAATGTTGTCTCAGGTCAAACCTCTCTGCTGGCAAACTAGCTTGTGTTACAGGATTATCCATACTCCTGCCACTAGGCACATGATTGTTTACTACTTCTCAACCACAAATAGCACAAGAGAGTTTTGGAGTATTTTGACAGTTTTAATTAGCATAGGGCTTTTCTCATTGTTGAGTCAATGATTGATACCAGGTCTCCATATCCTTAGGCACCTGGGAATATATTAATCAATGCATTTGAAATACAGAAAAGGAAATAGAGTAGTTTTTAAGGTTAGCAATACTAGACTTTTTGAGTTAATAAATTTTCTCTTTTGTTATAGATCACTGTACTTTTTTATAAATCATTGTGTCCTTGCCATGTAAAAATGTAACTTTATCACTATCTTAATACTAAATAGATCTTAAGGGGAACATTAGTGACAGGGTTATTTCTTGGGCTGATGTTTGCTGCTAAATCTCCATATTCCCTACCTTTATAATAAATATAACTAGCATATAGAAGAAATAAGAATTAACCTTTAAGATTAATCATGTTAACTTTGGGTAAAATAAATTCCTTTCTTGATTGTAACTCACTGCACCCTCACCCTATGGGAATGCAACTTTATTTGGAGGGTGGTGCCTGGTTTAAGAAAAAACACTCTTGGAAAAAATAAGTTTATTGGTTATCAGAAAGGGTCATAAATGTCAGCAGGCCTCATGGTCAGAAGATGATGTAAAACCCTTAAGGCCTTTCTTTTATGTAAAGCACATGATTTTGATAAAGGTCAGGACTGCTGACCCCCGCTTGACTCTGTATTCATGCCTATGTGTAACAAAAGGTAAAGCAAACCTAAAAAATAAAGAAATGGGATCAGTTTCTGGAAAGACTGATTCCCCCATGTTGCTTCTTTCTTGCTCCTCATTTTTCTGGCTGAATTACCAAGTTATTCAGCCTCTTTTTCTCCACTAATATTTCCTACTACACTATCCATTTCTAATCTCTAAATGTGTATTTTTCCAAGGATGCCATCCCCATCCCCACCTTCGATAATCACCCTGGATCCACCAGGGTTGGACCCCAGCAGGAGAGGGAGAGGGTGGGATGATTTGGAAGAATGGCATTGAAACATGTATACTATCATTTAAGAAACGAAGTGCCAGTCTATGTTCAATGCAGGATACAGGATGCTTGGGGCTGGTACACGGGGATGATCCAGGGAGATGATATAGGCCGAGAGGTGGGAGGAGAGTTCAGGATTGGGAGCTCGTATACACCCGTGGCAGATTCATGTCAATGTATGGCAAAACCAATACAGTATTCTAAAGTAAAATAAAGTAAAAATTAAAATTAAAAAAAAGAAAAGATAAAAAAAAAATTCAGTCAGAACAACAACAACAACAAAAAACTAAAAATAGAATTACAATGGCTGTGGCTTAGTCGATAAATCATGTCTGACTCTTACAACTACATGGACTGTAGCCTTTGAGGCTCCTCTGTCCATAGGGTTCTCTAGGCAAGAATACTAGAGTAGGTTGCCATTTCCTTCTCCACTACGATATGACCCAGTAATCCCACTACAGAGCAGATACCCTGAGAAAACCCTAATGCAAAAAGACACATGCACCCCAGTATTCACTGCAGCACTATGCACAATAGCCAGGACATGGAAGCAACTTACATGGCTATTGACAGATGAATAAAAAAGATGTCATACATATATGCAATGGAATATTGCTGAGCCATGAAAAGGAACAAAAGTGGGTCATTTGCAGAGGAGTGGATGGACCCAGAGTCTGTCATACAAAGTGAAGTAAGTCAGAAAGAGAAAAATAATTATCACATGCTAACACATGTATATAGAATCTAAAAAATGGTACAGATGAACCAGTTTGCAGGGCAGCAATAGAGACACAGACATAGAAAATGGATGTGTGGACACAGGTGTGGAGGGTGGGATGAATTGAGAGATTGGGTTTGAGGTATGCACACTGCATATGTAAAGTGCCGGGAGCCAGTGTGAAGAGTCCTACCTGTGACAAGGTCATGTGGCAGAGGCCTGATGGGCAAGGCGAATCAGGCCTCAGGGTTTCCCCTCTGGTATTTCCTGAGCATGTATCTCCAAAATCAGAATCTGTCTGCTTTTCCACTCTTCTGACATACTCTGGAAAAAGTTAATTTAGGGCTTCAGTCTTCTGCATTTGAAAGGGATGTTTCAGGTCAAACCCCCTCTGACAACTCTCTAGCCTGCCTACGGTTCCTCTGGACTTTTTACAGCTTGTGAGTTGCTTACAGCCCTTCAACCACGAGAGGCACAAAGCTTAAAAGCATCTTAAAGATACAGAGCCTTTTCGAAAGAGTTAAAAATTATATTGGTAGAGGGTTTTCACTGTTGACTCAATGACTGCTGCCAGGCCTCCATATTCTTTATCTTTTAGGCACTTGGGAGGATATTAATTAATGTAATTGGGATATGGAAAAAGGTATATAGTAGTTTTGATGTTAGCAACACTAGACTTTTGAGTTAATTACTTTTCTTTTGTTATAAATCACTGTACTCCTTTTACTTGTTATAAATTGCTGTGTCTTTGCTATGTAAGAATGTAACTTTATTTAGTGCTTTCTGAGAGTGGCACCAGACTTTGGGAAGATCAACACAAATAAGTCTTCTGGTTGACAAACCCTTATCTGAAAAAAGGCTGTAAAATGTTAATTGGCCCTTTTGGCCGGAAGATGATGTAAATCACCTAAGACTTGTATATACAACTAGGTATGCAGAGAGAAAAGTCTGGTTTTGATGAGTCTGGGCTGCTAACATTGCAAAATTTTGTATTACCCATTGACCTCTATGTACAATCAAAAAGATATAAAAGGCTTTTCTAGACAATAGAGGATGGGCCAGTCATTGGAAGGACTGGTTTCCCCCGTGTCTCCTCTTTACTCTATTTTCAGGCTGAATTCCCATCTGGGGCATGGAGGCTCGTCATGTCTACTTACTTGTCCCGGCTTGAAAGTTCCATGAGAAAGAGAGCCCAAGGTGGGGCACTGTCCGATACTGGACTGGGCGCTGGCGGCCTAACTTAGATGGTACAAGTTCCTTGTCTGGAACGTTATTGACTTTCCACGTAAATCAAGTTATTCAGCTTCTTTTCTCCACTTAATTTTCCTACTACACTATTTCTTCTTAATCTAATTTTATATCAGTAAATAAATAAGTTTTCCTCACCTACGCTGTCCATGCTTCGAATTTCCCTGGATCCACTGGGGCTGGACCTCTGCAGGAAAGCAAATTGCTAGTGGGAACCTGCAGTATAATACAAGGAGCTTTGGTTTAGTGCTTTGTGGTGACCTAGATGGGTAGGATGGGGGAAGGGGGTGGGAGGGACATTCAAGGTGGAGAGGATGTATGTATAGCTCATCCACTTCACTGTACAGCAGAAATGAACATGACATTGTAAAGAAATTATCTTCCAATTAAAAATAAGTTTTTAAAAAGGCACAAACTTTCAGTTATATGATAGGTGCTAAGAATGTACAGCAGTATAAACATTATTAGTGCTGCTGTCAGTTATATATGAAAATCATTAAGAGAATAAATCCTAAATGTTCTTAACACAAGAAAAAATCCTTCATTTAAAAAGTAAAACATTTTATTACCTTATCTTTAACTCTACACAGAATAGTTCAACAAAAGGAGGAGGTTAATATATGATCCAGCAATCCCACTCCTGGGCATATATCCAGACAAAACTATAATCCCCAAAAATACATATACTGTGTGTTCATAGCAGCAATACTCATAGTAGTCAAGATATGGAAACAACCTAAATGGCCATAAAAAATGAATTAATGCCACTTTCTGTAACATGGATGGAACCATAAATTACTATACTAAGTGAAATAAGTCAGAAAAAGAAAGACAAAGAAAGACAAATACCATATGATATCACTTAGATGTGGAATCTAAAATACGACACAAGTGAATATCTCTACAAAACAGAAACAGCTCATAGAGACAGATTTGTGGTTACCAAAGGGGAGGAAGAGTGGTGGAGGGATGGACTGGGAGTTTGGGATTAGCAGATGAAAACTGTTATATATAGAAGGGATAAACAACAATGTCCTACTGTTTAACACAGGGAACTATAGTCAATATCCTGAAATAAACCATAATGGACAAGAATGTAGAAAAGAAAGTGTATATATGTATATATATATATATAATTGAATAACTTTGCTGTATAGCAGAAATTCACATTGTGAATAAACTATACTTTGATTTTAAAGAAAGTCAAAAAGAGGATTAATTTAATATTAGAGAAATCAAAATTATAAGAAAATCTTAGGAAAATCTTCCACTGAATGCTCATTACTTTATATGCTGACATAGGTATTTGTCTT
>SJYC01042013.1:0-17979 GCA_006408675.1 Madoqua kirkii | reverse complement strand
CTAATTTAGTAATCAACTATTTAAAATCTTTCAATTTTATATTTTTGTTGAACTTTGATTTTTTATGTAGTTAATTTTATAGCCACACATTTAATTTTATATAATTTTAGAAAATTATTTTAACAATAATTTGGTATTAATTATAAAAGAAGGGAAGCAAAAAGCAAAGGAGAAAAAGAAAGATATATCCATTTGAATGCAGAGTTCCAAAGCAAGGAGAGATAAGAAGGCCTCCTCAGCGATCAATGCAAAGAAATAGAGGAAAACAATAGACTGGGAAAGATTAGAGATCTCTTCAAGAAAATTAGAGAACCAAGGGAACATTTTATGCAAATTTCTGGGCTCCCAAATCACTGCAGATGGTGAGTGCAGCCATGAAATTAAAAAACGCTTACTCCTTGGAAGGAAATGTATTTTTAATTTTTTTTAACTTAAAGATCTTCCTAACATTTTGTGACTTTCAAAGCTCAACATAAAGCTTCTCTCCAATTACTCACCACATTCATTTCACACTCTCATAATATCAGTGATTGTATTCTCCTATGTTGTAATGTTTCAGGATCACAACAAACTGTGGATAATTCTTAAAGAGATGGGAATACTAGACCACCTGACCTGCCTCCTGAAAAATTTGTATGCAGGTAAAGAAGCAATAGTTAGGACTGGACATGGAACAAAAGACTGGCTCGAAATCAGGAAAGGAGTATGTCAGGGCTGTATATTGCCACCCTGCTTATTTAACTTATATGCAGAGTACATCATGAGAAATGCTGGACTGGATGAAGGACAAGCTGGAATCAAGATTCCTGGGAGAAATATCAATAACATCAGATATGCAGATGACACCACCCTTATGGTAGAAAGTGAAGAGGAATTATAAAATCTCTTAATGAAAGTGAAAGAGGAGAGTGAAAAAGTTGGCTTAAAGCTCAACACTCAGAAAACTAAGATTATGGTATCCGGTCCCATCACTTCATGGCAAATAGATGAGAAAACAACAGAAATAGTAAGAGACTATTTTCTTGGACTACAAAATTACTGCAGATAGTGATTGCAGCCATGAAATTAAAAGACGCTTACTCCTTGGAAGAAAAGTTATGACCAACCTAGACAGCATATTCAAAAGCAGAGACATTAGTTTACCAAGAAAGATCTGTCTAGTCAAAGCTATGGTTTTTCCAGTAGTCATGTATGGATGTGAGAGTTGGACTATATCAAAGCTGAGTGCTGAAGAATTGATGGTTTTGAACCGTGGTATTGGAGAAGACCCTTGAGAGTCCCTTGACTGCAAGGAGATCCAACCAGTACATCCTAAAGGAAATCAGTCCTGAGTATTCATTGGAAGGACTGAGGCTGAAGCAGAACTCCAGTACTTTGGCCACCAGATGCGAAGTACTGACTCATTGGGAAAGACCCTGATGCTGGGAAAGATTGAAGGGGATGACAGAGGATGAGATTGTTGAATGTCATCACCGACTCTATGTACATGAGGTTGAATAGGCTCTGGGAGTTGGTGATGGACAGGGAAGCCTGGTGTGCTGCAGTCCATAGGGTTATAAAGTTTCAGACATGACTGAACGACTGAAATGAACTAAACTAACCTTAATGTTTTATGCAGTGAAGCAAAATAAAGCAAAGCAAAATAAAACAAACAAAAACTCATGGATCATAACTCCTTTCCAAACTCTGCTGAGGAAACAAAAATGGATGATCCTTTCCTTATATTTAAAAATAAGTTTTAAGTATCTCCCTTCCATTTTAATTCCCTGATCTTACAAATTCTAAGTATATAAACTTAGATATACATACGTAAAGATATTGAAGATTTATAACATCCACTAGATATGAAATATAGGAAGTAACAATGAATCACAAAGTATCTGATTCTAATATTTTAACATTAATTCTTTAATTAAAAAAATTAACATCATGTATCTATGTTGCAAAAATATCAAACACTAAATATTACACACAATCAGATAAGAAAATTCTTCCTTGCCCATCACACTGTATACCCCAGAAGAAGTCACTCATTTTGTTCTTTCTTTTATTGTAACCATAGCACATAAATATTAATATGTGTATGTGTATCCTATCCTATTTTGTCTTAGTCACTCAGTCATGTCCGACTCTTTGTGACCTCAGGGACTGTGTAGCCCGCCAGGCTCCTTTGTCCATTAAATTCTCCAGGCAAGAATATTGGTGTGGGTTGCCATTTAATTCTCCAGGGTATCTTCTCAACTGAGGAATTGAACCAGGTCTCCTGCATTGCAGGCAGCTTCTTTATGGTCTGAGCCACCAAGGACGCCCATATATGTGAAAATAAGTAGATATATTTATGTATACTTGTATATATTTGTGCACATGATCAACTATCAGTTCAATTCAGTTCAGTCGCTCAGTGGTGTCCAATTCTTTGTGACCCCATGAACTTCAGCACTCCAGGCCTCCCTGTCCATAACCAACACCCAGAGTCTACTCAAATCCATGTCCATTGAGTCGGCAATGCCATCCAACCATCTCATCCTCTGACATACCCTTCTCCTCTTTCCCTCAGTCTTTCCCAGCATCAGGGTCTTTTCCAATGGGTTAGTTCTTCACATCAGGTAGCCAAAGGACTGGAGTTTCAGCGTCAGCATCAGTCCTTTCAATGAACACCCAGGACTGGTCTCCTTTAGGATGGACTGGTTGGATCTCTTTGCAGTCCAAGGGACTCCCAAGGGTCTTCTCCAACACCACACTTCGAGAGCATCAATTCTTCTGCACTCAGCTTTCTTTATAGCCCAACTCTCACATCCATACATGACCACTGGAAAAACCATAGCCTTGACTAGATGGACCTTTGTTGACAAAGTAATGTCTCTGTTTTTTAATATGCTGTCTAGGTTGGTCATAACTTTCCTTCCAAGGAGTAAGCATCTTTTAATTTCATGGCTGTGATCACCATCTGCAGTGATTTTAGAGTACCAAAAAATAAAGTCTGACACTGTTTCCATTGTTTCCTCATCTATTTGCCATGAAGTAATGGGACTAGATACTATGATCATAGTGTTCTGAATGTTGAGCTTTAAGCCAACTTTTTCCACTCTCCTCTTTCACTTTCATCAAAAGTCTCTTTAGTTCTTCTTCACTTTCTGCCATAAAGGTAGTGTCATCTGCATATCTGAGGTTATTGATATTTCTTCCAGCAATTTTGATTCCAGGTTGTGCTTCCTCCAGCCCAACATTTCTTGTGATGTACTCTGCATATAAGTTAAATAAGTAGGGTGACAATCTACAGACTTGATGTACTCCTTGTCCTATTTGGAACCAGTCTGTTCTTCCATGTCCAGTTCTAACTATTGCTTCCTGACCTGCAGACAGGTTTCTCAAGAGGCAGGTCACGTGGTCTGGTATTCCCATCTCTTTCAGAATTTTCCACAGTTTATTGTGATCCACATAGTCAAAGGCTTTGGCATAGTCAATAAAGCAGAAATAGATGTTTTTCTGGAACTCTTGCTTTTTCGATAATCCAGCAGATGTTGGCAATTTGATCTCTGGTTCTTCTGTCTTTTCTAAAACCAGCTTGAACATCTGGAAGTTCACGGTTCATGTATTGCTGAAGTCTGGCTTGGAGAATTTTTGAGCATTACTTTACTAGTATGTGAGATGAGTGCAATTGGGTGATAGTTTGAGCATTCTTTGGTGTTGTTTTTCTTTGGAATTGGAATGAACACTGACTTTTTCCAGTCCTGTGGCCACTGCTGAGTTTTCCAGATTTGCTGGATATTGACTGCAGCACTTTCACTGCATCATCTTTTAGGATCTGAAATAACTCAACTGGAATTTCATCACCTCCACTAGCTTTGTTCATATTGATGCTTCCTAAGGCTTACTAACTTCACATTTAGTATATATTTGTGCAAATGCTCAAATGTTGCTGACATAGTAACTTTACAGAAGTTGGTTTTGCTAGTGCATTTTGCTCAATTTTGGGGGGTTGTTTGTTCTTTTTTTATTCATTGATAAGAGATCTCTATATGTTGTTAATATGAATAATTTTTGTAATTACACATTTCAAATTTTTATGCCAGCTTGCTGCTAGTGTTTTTTATTCCATCATTAGTTCTTTCTTAAGCAACGATGGATAATTTTACGTTATAAAGTTTCACATGTTTATTTACATATAGTACGTATAGGATCATTTTTAGGAAAACTTTCCACGTTCCAGCACTACAAAATAAAGCCATTTGTTTCCTTCTAGTATATTTATGCTCTATTATTTGTATATAACAAGCTTCTGATGAATTAAAGATGTAAACCTTTACAGTTTAACTTTTGTTTTTTCCAAATATGCAATCAAATGTCCAAACTCTCATTATTAAATAGTCCATCTTTCTCCAGCTAAACTTAAAAGCCAATTTACCAAATATTCAACTTATTTATATGTCTTTGAATGTCTTTCTGACCCTATTTCTGTCCATTTATTTATGCTTATATTTTCAAACCAATCAATACTAACTCTTTTGAATAAAGTTGTTTAAAAAAAATTTTAAGATAGCTATTTAATCAACTAATTCTTTGGATATGACTGAGAATCAGTTCATCAGTTTTCTGAGAATTACCAATTCCTATGATAGTATAATAATTAAAACATTCCATATCAGAATCTAATATTCAAATATAAAGCCAGTGGGACTTCCCTGGTGGTAGAATGGATAAGAATTTTCCTGCCAAGGCAGGGCATACAGGTTCAATCCCTGGTCCATGAAGATTCCACATGCTGTGAAGCGACTAAGCTTGTGTGTTACAGTTACTGAGCCTGTGGCTCTAGAGCCTCATGTCTCAACTACTGAACCAGCGTGCAGCACTGAAATCCCCAAACCTGCACCACAGCTAGAGAGGAGCCGTCACTTGCCACAGTTAGAGAAAGCCCACGCAGCAATGAAGACCCAATGCAACCAAAGAGAAATAAATAAACATAAAGCCAATGATCATAGGAAAACATACCTTAAACACTTAATCATATACATATGTACATATTCACACACACCCATATATAAGACAAATTAAATCTCCAAACTTGGGAAAATTATGAAAAAAATTAATAAAGATAAAGTCAGTAATTACTGAAGTAAAGAGAGTAAATCAAGTTAATGATATTTGAAATATATATATTAGACAAATGTTCAGCTCAGTAAAAAAGATAAAGCATAAATATACAAAGTGTATAAAATGTATATTTGTTGCAGTTTTTAGTAGAAATCTCGCATATGCCTGAATTGCTGTTTTTCTTTTTTTAATATCAAGAAGAGTTGTTGAATTTTGTAGAATAATTTTTCTGTTGATGAGGTAAGTTGCATTAATAGATTTGTGAAGGTGAATTGTTTTTATAGTCAGAGGATTAGTACTACTTTATCCTGATATTGAAGGCAGGAGAAGAAGGGGCCGACAGAAGATAAGATGGTCGGATGCCATTAGTGACTGGATGGACATAAGATTGAGCAAGCTCCAGGAGTTGGTGATGAACAGGGAATCCTGCCTGC
Organism: Madoqua kirkii; assembly: GCA_006408675.1. NCBI lineage: Eukaryota > Metazoa > Chordata > Mammalia > Artiodactyla > Bovidae > Madoqua > Madoqua kirkii. The sequence continues at coordinate 12,454 of SJYC01042013.1, read as the reverse complement.
TGCAGTCCATGTTTTTTTTAATATCAAGAAGAGTTGTTGAATTTTGTAGAATAATTTTTCTGTTGATGAGGTAAGTTGCATTAATAGATTTGTGAAGGTGAATTGTTTTTATAGTCAGAGGATTAGTACTACTTTATCCTGATATTGAAGGCAGGAGAAGAAGGGGTCGACAGAAGATAAGATGGTCGGATGCCATTAGTGACTGGATGGACATAAGATTGAGCAAGCTCCAGGAGTTGGTGATGAACAGGGAATCCTGCCTGCTGCAGTCCATGGGGTCACAAAGAGTTGTACACCACTGAGCGACTGAACTGAACTGATCCTGCATATTATTTTTGGCACTCTTCTTGATTTTGTCCGAAGATATTTTATCTGGGGTTTTTAGGTTTATATTTGTAAATTTAAAAGATTACAAGTTATCAGCACATTTTCCACTTTACATAAAAGTTGTACATTTCTTTGAAAATTAGTTGGACATCTTTCACACTTTCTCTTTGAAATATTTTGTGTGAATTATGAAATAACTGCCCTCGAAGATATGATAAACATGCCAAAGAAAAGTCCTTCTGAAGGCCTTTATGAAATTTTTGAATGTAAGTTCAAATTCTTTAATGTTTGTATTTTATTTAAGTGTGCTGCACTTTTTTGAATCAAATTTGGTAATTTAAAATTTCCTGGAAAGCTATCAATTGCACTTAGGTTTTCTAATTTATTGGCATACAGTTTACTCTGGTTATTGTTTCACATCTATTTCCATTTCTATTTACCAGTTTTGATTGGATTTTTTTCATTCTTAATTGTATTTATCCATGTCTTCCCCTTTTAACTCCCTGTAACTATTGAAAATCATTATATCTGTCTCTTATACACATCTAGATGTGTATAAGAGACAGGTAGTATTATTGTCTTAGTGGAGGAATCTGAGATATTTTTAGATAGCTTATAATGTTATTGTGTAAAACCATATTTAATGTTCATCTTTTAAAAATAAAAAGTTTCTACAACAAAAAGAAAGGCAAAGTCTTAGGTGCTCCTTATGCAATGATTCCTTATGCACTTAGAGTTTTCTACAATTCTTTGAATTTGAGAAATCACAGAATTGAAGAATATACGGAATTGTAATAAATTACTGGGCCACTGTCTGACAACTCTCCTAATTTTTATCAAAAGTGTTAAATCAGAAAGAAGATCATTAGGAAACAAATCCAATGGGAAAACAAAGCCAATAGGAAAAGTATCATTATTTCCAAGAACAATATAGCTAGAACATACAAAATTCAACACAAGAAAAAAAAAACAACTGATTTAACTGTCTTATTCATTGCCCAAATTTTTGCACATAGGCCCTCTAGGGCTAATGTGTTGCTTGATAATGTTCACCAAAGAATTTATGCATATATTCTAAAGATTAGAGGCCAGATATTCTACATTCAGAAGAAAAAAGAGAGATGAGTTTTATCTGCAGCAGAAAACTATAAAATATCCTCACTTAGAACACTTTAAGATATTTAAATGAGTTACAGGGAGAATACCTAACAGGAAATTTAAGGAAAATAAAAATTACAATTTAATATGAAACATCACTGCTTGTAAATATCTCTCCAGGATAGAATTCAAAATGCCATGTTTATAGAAACATTCTTTTTTTAATCTTACAAAAGCATTCCATATACTCAATATAATCCCTTTGGCCAGTATGAATAAAACATAAACATTGTATCAATGAAGGAATGTGGAATTATTTCTCTTTATACTATTAAAAATCAGGAATCCCCCTGTAAGATAGTTTTTAGGTGACAGAAGTGACTTTTCTACCTTTATATTTCTATGATATGTGTACCTGTTTTACAGAACCTTATAAAACTGTTTATTGTGAGTATTGCAGAGGACTAACACAGTTATTTATTGGATAGATTTGAGTATCTAGAGTTAAGCTAGTGGCTGAAATGAATTAAGATTTCAATAAGCCACTTTATTCTTCAGTTAAAGAAAGGAAAATTTAACAGTGAAATCTGTAATATTATAATTCAAAGGTGCTCATAGGTTATTCTGATTTATGTTTTTGCTGTGGTGCTGGGGATTAGAACAACCTTGTGGTTGAATGTGTTTGCATTGCATGCGAGGTCATTGTTGTTAAGTGGATAAGTCATTCTTTCATGGTCATGTATCAATGCTGGTCATTAGTTCAGTGAACAATATGCTATAAACTCTGTTCCAGGCACAGTGTTAGGTGTGTGATCCTTCTTTCATGCATGTGCTTTCTATTTTTATCATATTCTGACCCTAGTCTTCTTTTGTTGTCAGGTGCTTTCCTAGAAAATTGAAGAGCTGGATAATGCATTCGGACTTCAGATTTGGGAGAGAATAGAAGCCATAGTTTTGCTAAAATGTAAACATGACTAGATTGTTGGCAAACGGGTTTGGAACTTCTGGCAGGTACGTTAATGTTTTAACAATGGGGGGAGGGGAGAGGTGGTGTGAGATGAACCGAGAGATTGAGATGGATGTATGTAAACTGCCATGCGTGAAACAGATATCTATTGGGAACCTGCTGTATAGTGCAGGGAGCTCAGCTTGATGCTCTGCGGTGACCTAGATGAGCAAGATGGAGGTGGGAGGTGAGAAGGAGGTGAAAGAGGGAGAGGATATATGTATACATATAGCTGACTTATTTTATTGTGCAGCAGAAACTAACACAACATTGTAAAACAACTATATCCCAGTTAAAAAAATAAATAAATAAATGAGGTTGAAGCTTTGAGTTAAGAAGATTCTCTTTGCTTGATCTAAATTGTTTCTTTGCCTTTCAATTAATAATTCCATCAGAAGTAACCTCAAATGTCTCACAGCTACTTTCCTACAATCACTCTTATGTGCTCTTTAATTTTCTGTATCACTAATACCATAATTGGTGGTAAGCTACTGTGATGATTTCCCTATAAGCATACGTCAGATAATACAAAGAATATTAGAAAGTTAACTATTTGAAGTACAAAAAAAATTCATTGAATTATTCACAATAAAGGAGCTCAGTTCAGTTCAATTCAGTTCAGTCGCTCAGTCGTGTCCGACTCTTTGCCACCCGATTAATCACAGCACGCCAGGCCTCCCTGTCCATTACCAACACCAGAGTTCACTCAGACCCATGTCCATTGAGTCAGTGATGCCATCCAGCCATCTCATCCTCTGTCGTTCTCTTCTCCTCCTGCCCACGATCGCTCCCAGCATCAGAGTCTTTTCCAATGAGCCAGCTCTTCGTATAAGGTGTCCAAAGTACTGGAGTTTCAGCTTTAGCATCATTTCCTCCAAAGAAATGCCAGGACTGATCTCCTTTAGGATGGACTGGTTTGATCTCCTCCTTGCAGTCCAAGGGACTGAAGAATCTTCTCCAACATCACAGTTACAAGCATCAATTCTTCAGCTCTCAGCTTTCTTCACAGTCCAACTCTCACATCCATACACGACCACTGGAAAAACCAGGAGCTGCTGCTAAGTTGCTTCAGTCGTGTCCGACTCGGTGCAACCCCATAGATGGAAGCCCACCAGGCTCCCCCGTCCCTAGGGTTCTTCAGGCAAGAACACTGGAGCTAGTCAGTAAGTATACATTATTCATGGCCAAACATACTCCTAAATAGTAAAGGAGGGAATTAAAATATACTTAATACTTCCACAAATACTTTTAACATTAAAATATAAAGTAGAAATAAAAATCATCTGTATGAACATCCTCATCCATATATAATAATTGAAGATTGAATTGCATAATCATTGCAAAGCTTTTATTTCTTTGTTTTTTTACTTGAATTCTACCCTATGAAAGAATAGTAAGCAGCTTGGATTTTAAAGAAGCTGAAACCATTGTGGAAAGAGGAAGCACAGATGACTACTTATGGGTTAAGGAGGGACATGTAGAGATTCTGATGTTGGAGAATGTAAACTGAGCGCCATTTACTGCTTTAAGCACTTTTCCTTTTACATATGCCTTCACAAGCTTAAAATTTTGTATAAAAACAAGGATTGTGCTGGACAAGGTCAACTGTGTCTGCGTTAAGAAAATAGGTACATTTTTAAATAAGAAGAGATCAACATAAAATACTATGATAAGGATTATAAAATAGGAAGAAAGGTAAGATTTGAAATCAGTTTGACTTACAAAGTGATAACAACACATACTTATGAAGCTAGAATGATAGCAATTACTTTTCAGAGAGAGAATAACTTCTATTTCTGGAGGTGAAAATCATTATATATTCACATATTAGTTTAATTTGACCTCTAAGTGTCTGTTTTTACATAGCTAGCTTTGTAAATTCACTCAGGTTCACGTATTCTTCATTTACCGTATGTTCATGACTATGCTTAAACTTAACGTAATTAGAGCTCCAGGGTCAATACAGGGTCAGATGAAAATCCTGCTAATGAAGACAGTTACTTCAGCAGAGCTCAATTTATAAACTGTTTACTCTTTTCTGAATCAGGAGGTATTATGGTAGAGTTCCAGTCAGCAAAACCAGGGCTTTGTAATAGTAAAATGTCCTCTTGTACCTTACTACATATTCCAAAGTTTGCCTCTAGAGGGCCAAATCATTCAGGCAAGAACACTGGAGCTAGTCAGTAAGTATACATTATTCATGGCCAAACATACTCCTAAATAGTAAAGGAGGGAATTAAAATATACTTAATACTTCCACAAATACTTTTAACATTAAAATATAAAGTAGAAATAAAAATCATCTGTATGAACATCCTCATCCATATATAATAATTGAAGATTGAATTGCATAATCATTGCAAAGCTTTTATTTCTTTGTTTTTTTACTTGAATTCTACCCTATGAAAGAATAGTAAGCAGCTTGGATTTTAAAGAAGCTGAAACCATTGTGGAAAGAGGAAGCACAGATGACTACTTATGGGTTAAGGAGGGACATGTAGAGATTCTGATGTTGGAGAATGTAAACTGAGCGCCATTTACTGCTTTAAGCACTTTTCCTTTTACATATGCCTTCACAAGCTTAAAATTTTGTATAAAAACAAGGATTGTGCTGGACAAGGTCAACTGTGTCTGCATTAAGAAAATAGGTACATTTTTAAATAAGAAGAGATCAACATAAAATACTATGATAAGGATTATAAAATAGGAAGAAAGGTAAGATTTGAAATCAGTTTGACTTACAAAGTGATAACAACACATACTTATGAAGCTAGAATGATAGCAATTACTTTTCAGAGAGAGAATAACTTCTATTTCTGGAGGTGAAAATCATTATATATTCACATATTAGTTTAATTTGACCTCTAAGTGTCTGTTTTTACATAGCTAGCTTTGTAAATTCACTCAGGTTCACGTATTCTTCATTTACCGTATGTTCATGACTATGCTTAAACTTAACGTAATTAGAGCTCCAGGGTCAATACAGGGTCAGATGAAAATCCTGCTAATGAAGACAGTTACTTCAGCAGAGCTCAATTTATAAACTGTTTACTCTTTTCTGAATCAGGAGGTATTATGGTAGAGTTCCAGTCAGCAAAACCAGGGCTTTGTAATAGTAAAATGTCCTCTTGTACCTTACTACATATTCCAAAGTTTGCCTCTAGAGGGGCCAAATCATTTTCTCAGGAGGCTATTTATACATGCAAGAAGGCAATAGGAGTTCAAACTCCAGTCTTTTGAATTTTATTACATTTACCTTGCAATTAGAAAACTCTATTTAAAGGCTACTTTTCCATATGTTTCTGTGTAGTAAAATATGTTGACGATTATTTGTAAATTAATCATAATTCATGTGACCACATAGTCATTACAAAAGAAATGAAAGTAGAAGAGCTAAAATAATTTTGTTCAACAATCTTGAAGTTTTTTAGTCAAACATTTCCTAATATAAACCCAAGCATGTGATTATTCATTATGGTAAATGTAATGACCACTTCACCTCTGATTTCTGCTGTACAACATCCAACAGCCACTGAACATGGATGTATGAGAATGTCAAAGTATTTTTATATGAATTACTTTATGCAATCACTTCATTTTGTAGAGGATGTGTGAATACCAGAAGGACTGATTTATCTAGTATCAAGTAATTCACTGTGAAAATATGATTATAGCCTACATCTTTTTATTTCCAGATTAAGATTTATCCCTCTACATAACACTGTATCTTGCTACTATTTTAAATTCTTAGTCTGTAGATGAGTTAACATGGTGATTTTTCTGGAATAAAGTCAGTTTTCTTTCCAATCTCAAAGAAGGGTAGTGCCAAAGAATGTTCAAATGACTGTAGAATTGTGTTCATTTCACATGTCACTAAAGTTATGCTTAAAATTCTTCAACCTAGGGTTTAGTAGTGGACCAGAACTTCTAGATGTACAAGCTGAGTTTAGAAAAGGAAGAGGAAGCAGAGATCAAATTGCCAACATTCACTGGATTATAGAGAAAGCAAGGGAATTCCAGAAAAAAAACATCTTCACATCTGCTTCATTGACTAGACTAAGGCCTTTGACCATGTGGATCACAACTAATTGTGGAAAATTCTTCAAGGGATGGAATACCAGACCACCTTATCTGCCTCCTGTGAAACATGTATGCAGGTCAAGAAGCAAGAGTGAGAACTAGACACGGAACAGTGGATTGGTTCCGAATTGGGAAGGGAGTAACCAAGGTTTATACTGTCACCTTGTTTATTTAACGTATGCAGAGTACATCATGCAAATGCTGGGATGGATGAATTATAAGCTGGAATCCAGATTGTGGCAGAAATATCAACAGCCTCACATATGCAGATGACAACACTCTAATGGCAGAAAGTGAATAGGAACTAAAGAGCCTCTTGATCAGAGTGAAGGAGGAGAGAAAAAAACTGGCTTAAAACTCAACATTCAAAATGCTATGATAATGGCATCCCATTACTCCATGGCAAATAGAAGGGAGAAATGTGGAAGCAGTGACAGATTTTATTTTCTTGGGTTCCAAAATCATTGCAGATGTGACTGCAGCCATCAATTTAAAAGACGCTTGTTGCTCCTTGGAAGGAAAGCTGTGACAAACTTAGACAGCTTATTAAAAAGCAAAGATATCACTTCACTGACAAAAGTTCATATAGTCAAAGCTATGATTTTTCCATTAGTCATGTAAAGATATGAGAGTTGGATCATAAGGAAGGCTAAGTGCTGAAAAATTGGTGATTTCTAATTGTGGTGCTGGAGAAGACTCTTGAGAAGTCTCTTGAACTCTCAAGGAGATTAAACCAATCAATCCTAAAGGAAATCAACCCTGAATAGTCATTGGAAGGACTGGTGCTGAAGCTGAAGCTTCAACACTTCAGCCACCTAATGCGAAGAGTAGACTTACAGGAAAAGACCCTGATGCTGGGAAAGATCAAGAGCAGGAGAAAGGGGTGACAGTGGATGAGATGGTTGAATAGCATCACAATACAAAGGACATGAATTTGAGCAAGCTCCAGGAGATGGGATGGTGAAAGACAAGGAAGGACTGGGCCTACTGCAGTCTGTGGGGTCACAAAGAGTTGAGCAAACAACAGCAAATGCAAATAGGTAATTCTTTAAAAAGAAAAAGAAAATGAATTCCTGGTTTGAGGCTACTTAAATCTTTGACAGATAGCTGATAGCCCAGTGTAGGGGCTTCCTACACTGGGGCTTCCCAGGTGGCTTTGTGGTAAAGATTTCCTCCTGCAAGGCAGGAGCTGCAAAAGAGTGGGACATGACTTAGCAACTCAAAAAAAACAAAGGGGTGACGTTGCTCTTGATGTAGCACTTGACAGCTCATTTGATTGTGTGTTGTGATTTCAGCTTAGAATTTAAAACGTTGATTGAAAATAATTCATGAACTAAAAAAATATACATTGTGTATAACAAAATATAAAACCTGTAGTATCACTCAGGTGATAAACACATTTCTGGAAATTTCAAAAGCAAAATAGTAAATAAATATATAGGATTCCTCTCTGAGCCAGAACATTTTAAAATACAAATTGATCATACATCCAAAAGCTGGCCCAGTAACATTATTCAATTTTGTTTTAAATTAGAAGCACAGCAGTACCAATAATATAGCAAAGAATTACATCCCCACTGAACCAGCAGATAAAATTTCTCCACTAGTTCTGTAATATCTCAAAAATATTTCCGCACATCCATCTGAAATTTTTTCTGTATTTTCATGCAATTGCTATTTGTAGCTAAAATAGAGGCACAAAAGGGCAGATAATACTATTCTATTACCCTATCAAATATGAATTGCCATACTAGTCACATCAGACTAGAAAGAAATGTGAAAATAGAAAGCTGAATGTAAATTATCTGGACCAATTTCTAGCCTATGAATATATTTCTTTATGAATATACAAAAGGAGAAATTGCAGGAAAAAACACTATGAACTGTGAAAATGTTCTGGGTTCAGGTTTTTTTTTAAAGAGATAATATTGATTAAATGGATAGTTTCTTTTTATGTGAAAAAGATCAGTCTATCTTCTATGGTTTGAATATTTATTGTTTAGTTCCTAAGTCATGTCTGACTCTTTTGCAACTCCCTGGACTGTAGGCCGCCAAGTTCTCCTGTCCATAAGATTTCCCAGGCAAGAATACTGGAGTGGGTTGCCATTTCCTTCTTCAGGAGATCTTCTTGACCCAGGGGTTGAACCTGAGTCTCCTGCATTGCAGATAGATTCTTTACCACTGAGCCACCAGGGAAAGTGAAAGTGAAGGTGCTCAGCCCTGTCCGACTCTTTGAGACCCCATGGACTGTAGCCTACCAGGCTCCTCCCTCTATGGCATCTTGCCGACCCAGGGATCTAACCCGGGTCTCCCACATTGCAGGCAGACGCTTTAACCTCTGAGCCACCAGGGAAGCCGAAGCCACTAAGTAAGTCTCTGTATATTTATGTCATCCTTTGGGAGGTGATTAGGTCATGAGCACAGAGCCTTCATAAATGACGTCAGTGCCCTTATTAAAAGAAGCTCCTAACGACTCCCAGCCCCTTCCAACCTATATAATGAGAAGTCTGCAACTTGGAATAGGGCCTTCACCTGATTATGCTGACACCCTAAATTTGGACTTTCAGCTTCTAGAACTGAAAGAAAGAAAATGTTGTTGTTTTTAAGCCTCCCAGTCTGTGGTATTTTGTTATAGCATTGTAAATGGATTAAGGCAGTCTCTTTAGAGATTTCCTGTATGAAAACAGTCCCAATTCTGTTTAGTTAAATGTAGTACTCTTCAGGCCCTCGATGTGAAAAATTTTGTTTGTGTGTGAGTGTGTGCTTAGTCATGTCCGATTCTGTGCGGTCTTTTGGACTGAAGTCTGCCAGGCTCCTCTGGCCACGGAATTTTCCAGGCAAGAATACTGGAGCAGGTTGCCATTTCCCACTCTAGGGAATCTTCCTGACCCAGGGATCAAACTTGCATCTCCTGCTTGGCAGGCAGGTTCTTTACCACTAGGAATACATGGGACTACCTAGAAAGTCCATTGAGTTCACAATACATGGTTTCCTAAGGTTTGAACTACTTTTATACACTCTATATTTTCAACATCTTCAATCCAAAGAGCCTAAATCTTAGCTTCAATCATAGCTTAAAACTTGCTAAAGGTAAAACAGTGGTTACTAGTTTACTGTATTCCACTGGATTAACTCTGATTCTTGTAGAATCTATCCATATTCACAGTTTGCCTGAAATTCAGATATCTAAACAGTGATATTCAGAGTCAAGTTTTTTTGATAATGATGATAAAATATAATTTTAATTATATATTATAAAATTATATCTTTAAAAAAGCACAACACTGAATCAAATGAGATAGAGCAACTGCATGTATTAGCAAAGAAAAGCAAATCTATAATTGAAGGTAAGGACAGTTGCTTGAAGAAAATGCATAAAGCATCACATAATTACTGAATCTCTCCTGCTGCTGCTGCTAAGTTGCTTTAGTCGTGTCTGACTGAATCTCTAGGCTAGATATTTATTCTTCCTCTTTTTAATATTATCTCTTTATCCATTTTTCTTTTTTTTCATTTGCATTCACTAGGATAAGTTCCCTTCATGTACTGGTTATAAGTTCCTTATTATGTTCACATTGCACCCGGTAACTGGTCATAAATCTTTGTTTATGAATAAAATTATCTGGAAGAAACTGGACCTAGTATGCATAAATGGATAAAGTATAATGAGACATTTCAACACATGGCCTGGATATAAGACTATCTCAAATGACTATTTTTGAGAATAACTTTTCTGGATACCAGCAATAAAAATTTACAGTGAAAAATATTTTGTCCATAACCCACCCTCATAAAATATACAAAATAGTACAACATTATGTAGAACCTGAGTGAAATAAGATTTTATTAATATACAAGCATTGAATCAATGAAAAGACAAATCATGCTCTTCTGAATGGAAGGCCTAAGAATATAAAGATCTCAGTTTTAATATTTATTTATTTAACTTGAGGTCAAAACGTCTCAAATAACAATAATCTCGAAGTGTCATTTTATTCTTATTCAAAAACTAAGGTGCATCTAAAATTGTTAATAAATAAGAGGTAAAAATAGCTACAAATAGTTTGAAACAGGGTAAAACTAATATTTTCCTACCAGATACGAAAACACAACTCTTTGCAACCCCATGGATTATATAGTCCATGAAATTATCCAGGCAAGAATACTAGAATGGGTAGCCTTTCCCTTCTCCAGGGAATCTTCCAAACACAGGAATTGAACCAGGGTCTCCTGCATTGCAGGCAGATTCTTTACCAACTGAGCTATGAGATAAGCCCATTTAACCAGTGCTGGCAGAGCCTGGTGGGCTGCCATCTATGGGGTCGCACAGAGTCAGATACTACTGAAGTGACTTAGCAGCAACAGCAGTAGTTAAAAGAGGGCTTCCCAGGTGGCGCTAGTGGGAAAGAACCCACCTGACAATGAAGGAGAGGTAAGAGAGGTGGGTTTTATCCCTGGGTTGGGATGATCTCCTGGAGGAGGGCATGGCTACTTACTCCAGCATTCTTGAGTGGAGAATCCCCACGGACAGAAGAGCCTGGCAGATTACAGTGTTGTAATAGGGTCCATAGAGTCATAAAGAGTCAGACACAACTGAACCAACTTAGCACACATGCACTCACATAGTTAAAAGAAAGTTGAACTATTTTAAGAATAAACAGGAATGTAACACAAACAGAAAAAGATAAAAAGAAGCAACATTATTATCAGCATTTTGGTGTTAGAGTTAATCATATTTTTAAGAACTTGGAAATTAGCTTACTCTCAAAGAGCTGAATTGTGAAATTAGCACTCAATTATGCATATAAAATTACCATAAAGTAGTCATACAATTGGGTACATTGTAAAGCATCAGTTGACTAATGACAAACAAAGCAAGCAATTTTCTTTCTTTCTTTCTTTCTTTCTTTCTTTTTTTTTTTTACCATGTCCCTTGGCTTGCAGGATCTTAATTCCCCAACCAAGGATTGAACACAGCCCCAGGAAATGAAGGCATCCCTGGTAGTTCAGTTGGTGAAGAATCTGCGTGGAATGTGGGAGACCCAGATTCAGTTCCTGGTTCAGGAATATGCCCTGGAGAAGGAAATGGTAACCCACTCCAGTATTCTTGCCTGGAAAAACCTTTGGACAGAGGAACCTGGCAAGCCACAGTCCATGGGGTCTCAAGAGTCAGACATGACTTAGTGACCACCACCACCAGGAAGTGAAAGCTCAAAGTCCTAACCACTGGATTTCCTGGAAATTTCCATCCCGGCCTTTTTTATTATTATTTTCTGAGCTATGTGCCCCTCTGCCTTATTGAAATAAAAGCACTGATCCTGGTGACATGAGTGCATGGTCGTTTCGGCAGTTAACACTTCTCACTGTAAATAAATTGATTGACATATGACTTTGGGTACCAGTCCTGTATGAATTTGATTTAGATATATCATTCCTAGAAGAAAAACCTATTTTTGATGTGTTGACAAATCAGGACTTGGACGATGGCAAGCAGAAAGTCAGACCCTGAAATACAGCAAATTCATCATGGAATTGCCTTTCTAAGAGAAGTTGTAGGAGGCTGCCTGATGGCTTTCTTTTGATGATGCCTGGCTTGACTGCTAGTGTACATGATTTTCTTTAGTAAATATCATAATTGGTAAAATTTTGTTTTATTCAATAAAATACATTGAGAAATTAACGAGAAATTGATGCATTTCTCTCACATTCACAAAACAATTCCAATTGTACAAAAGTATTAACTGGAAAAAAATGAACAGTTTAAAAAGCTGGAAAAAATGTAGGTGAATATTTGCCTTATTTCTGAATGGGAATAACATTCTGTATGTCAAAATGATAGAATATATCATAAAATGAAAAATTAATAGACTTGACCTAAAACATTTAAAATGTGTGAATAAAAAAATTAAAATTACAAGTTGAAAATAAAATATCAACTATTGG
>SJYC01042012.1:0-31221 GCA_006408675.1 Madoqua kirkii | reverse complement strand
CTATAAAGATATTCTAAAGAAAGTGTCAAAACCCACAAATAATGTAAATGGCAAATCTGGAGAGAGTTCACAAAAGAAGAAATGCATATGATTGATAAATTCATGAAAATGTACTCATTCTGATAGAAATAAGTGCAAATTAACAGAAATGAAGTAAATTTTTAAACTATCAAATTAGCAATAATTAACAATATTAATATTTAAAGCTTCAGTGAGCTTCAGGTAAACTCTCATACTGCTTGTTCAAAAGTAAAATAATTTAAACTTTTTGGAAAACAGTTTGTTGATATTTATACGTCTGTTGATCTTTTCCCAAAAAGGGAAAGAAAAGTAAATTCTTTTTCCTACAGGAAAGGAAACATTTCTAACTCAGGCAATCTAGGGTACTCATTCAGTTCAGTTCATTTCAGTTTTTCAGTCGTGTCTGACTCTTTGTGACCCCATGAATCGCAGCACGCCAGGCCTCCCTGTCCATCACCAACTCCTGGAGTTCACTCAGGCTCACGTCCATTGAGCCAGTGATGCCATCCAGCCATCTCATCCTCTGTCGTCCCCTTCTCCTCCTGCCCCCAATCCCTCCCAGCATCAGAGTCTTTTCCAATGAATCAACTCTTCGCATGAGGTGGCCAAAGTACTGTAAGTACAAAATTTAAAGAGCTGGGACTTCCCTGGTGGTCCAGAGGTTAAGAATCTGCCTTGCAATGCAGGGGATGTGGGATGGTTCCTGGTTGGAGAACCAAGATCTCACATGCCACAGAGCAACTCACATGCACTGCAACTATTGAGTCCACACATTCCAGAGGCCCGACCCCACAACTAGAGTGTCCATTCACTGCACCCAAAGATCTCATACAATGCAACACAGATCCCACTTGCTGCAACTAAGACCTGATGCAGACAAAGAAATAAATCTAGTTTTTAAACAGCAATTCTAAATATGCAAATCTGTACTGCTTATATTTCAGAGGTACTGGAGCCTCTGAAATTTTTGCCAAGCTATTTTCAGAACAGGTTTGAAGACAAATCTAATCTCATTCTCTGTATCTTACACTCTCTCTCTCTCTTGAGGTGGTAGTGAGGAAACAAATGAGGAACTAGTTCTGTAAGATGGAACACTCACACACACACATATACACACACTGTAGTTTGGATTCTTTGGGAGCATACAAAGAATACACATATACACAAAGGGGCTAATTCCCAGTGTCAAGGTTCCTGAGTGTGCTCTACAAGGTAATTCATTTTCACAATAACCCATTATTCTCACTCTGTTGGTTCACTTTTCCTTCCTTCTCTTCTGATCAGTTCATTACAGCAGGTGGCACATTCTCATAGATAAATGTCAGACATGATTTTAAGAAGAGAAATTATTCTTAAATATTTAGAATTTTAACATACAGTATTATAATTCTTCCTTGGAGACTTTTTGGAAGTGCTAGAGATGTGGTGTTTGCCAAGGGCGTGCCTGTGGGGAATGTGCAAGAAGGAAGCAGATGTGACTTCAGTAATTGTTGAGGTAATCGGTAGCTTTTATGCCCCATGTAACATGTTCATGTTTAATACAAGTTCTGTCATATCTAGCATTAGACTCAAATCTCTCTGTGTGCTCTGTGGTACAGAAAGAGCGTATAATTCAGCAGAAGCCCACTCCTGCCAGACCTTGCATTCCTCAGTCATTAAGGATTTCAATGCTTCCCCAAAGAGAAATTTTGTATTTAAAGCATTTAGATATGTTTATTACATTCTTTTACACAAAAGAAATTTCTTTTGAATCTAGGTTCTACCACCTCATGGACAAATATTTATCTTGCACATGTTTCTCATCTGTAAATGATGATGATATTCTATTGGGTTGTAATGACAATTAAGTGAGACAATTCACTAGGATGTCTAATGCATATGGTAAATAATAGATATTTTATTATCATTACTATTCTTGTTATTATCATCATTATTACCTGTTCATGAACGAATAGTGGGAGATTAGAAGATAGAACCCAAAGCCAACCATAATGTTGTTACAGTCACTGGGAGACTGGATGTAGAGAGGAGCATAGACAGATTGAGGTAACTATAACTAAGCACAGACTAGGGAATGAACTAACCAGCCTCAAGTTTCCAAATTGTAACTTTTTTTTTCATTGTTTATTTTTATTTTATTTTTTTCCTTTTTTTATTTTAAAATATTGTATTGGTTTTGCCATACATCAACATGAATCTGCCATGGGTGTACATGTGTTCCCAGTCCTGAACCCCTCTCCCTTCTCCCTCTCCCTAACATCAAATTATAAGATTTTAAATAAAATTGTTTCCAACTGTAAGGTTTCTCTAGAAGGAAGTACCGTTTTGTGTTCAAAGGGCTATTTGAGTTTGGATTGGACTTTGAGGGTAGATGTTCCTAAAACAGGTAATTCATTATATCTTTTAATATGTTTACACTGGTGGCTCAGATGGTAAAAAGTCTGCCTGCGAAGCAGGAGACCTGAATTTGATCTCTGAGTTGGGAAAATACCCTGGAGAAGGAAACAGCAACACCCTTCAGTATTCTTGCCTGGAAAATCCCATGAATGGAGGAGCCTGGTGGGCTATAGTCCATGGGGTCCCAAAGAGTTGGATATCACTGAGAAACTAACACACTTCGAAGTAGATGTTCAAAAGTGTGAATAATTATAACACTGCATTAGCCCATTTGGAGAGATATATATATGTATATATATAAATAGCTTTTTCTGATTATAAAAGCAATATATATCTTTTTTTATTAAAGTAGAGTTGATTTACAATATTATATTTGCTTCAGGTATGCAGCATAGTGCTGCATTTTGGCAGATTATACTACATTATAGGCTATTACTCCCTTCATGGATCACAGCTTTGTTATGGTGAAAGGGCTTGTGTAACTCAGTGAAGCTATGAGCCATGCTGTGGAGGTCCACCCCAGACAGGCGGGTAATGCTGAAGAGTTCTGACAAAACATGGCCCACTGAAGGAGGGAATGGCAACCCACTCCAGTATTGTTGTCTGGAGATCCCCATGGATAGTATGAAAAGGCAAAAAGATATGACACCAGAAGATGAGTCTCACAGGTCAGAAGGTGTCCAAAGTGCTACTGGGAAAGAATGAAGAGCAATTACTAATAGCTCCAGAAAGAATGAAGCAGCTGGGCCAAAGCAGAAACAATGCTAACTTGTGGATGTGTCTGGTGATTAAATAAAGCCTGATGCTGTAAGGAACAGTACTGCAAAGAACCTGGAATGTTAGGTCCATGAATCAAGGTAAGTTAGATGTGGTCAAGCAGGCGATGGCAAGTGTGAACATCGACATTTTAGGAATCAGTGAACTAAAATGGATGGGAATGCGTGCATTTAATTCAGATGACCATTACATCTACTACTATAGGCAAGAATCCCTCAGAAGAAATGGAGTAGCCCTCACAGTCAACAAAAGAGTATGAAATGCAGTACTTGGATGCAGTCTCAAAAATGACAGAGAAGCCTGATGGACTACAGTCCCTAGAGTCCCAAAGAGTTGGACATGGCTGAGCATATTTAGTAAAATTTAAACTGCTAGTTATTGTAAGAGAAACTAGTAAACCTGTATGCTGCTGCTGCTGCTAAGTTGCTTTAGTTGTGTCCAACTCTGTGCAACCCCATAGATGGCAGCCCATCAGGCTCCCCCATCCCTGGGATTCTCCAGGCAAGAATACCAGAGTGGATTGCCATTTCCTTCTCCAATGCATGAAAGTAAAAAGTGAAAGTGAAGTCGCTCAGTCATGTCCGACTCTTAGGGACCCCATGGACTGCAGCCTACCAGGCTCCTCCATCCATGAGATTTTCCAGGCAAGAATACTGGAATGGGGTGCCATCGCCTTCTCCATAAACCTGTATAGGTTCACAAAAACACACCAATATTCTTTAGTTGCTTAATTCTGGACAGTTTTTACAAAGCCAAGGGTTACCAGTGCAGAGCCCTTTTCCATGTGGGTTCACCTCACAATATACGACATGTTGGGGGTCAAACTGCTCAAAGTTAATTTCTGGAAATTCTTCCTCACTGAATGCTCCTCATGGTTCATGGAGGAATCGTGACCTGAAGAAGAGGAGTGACTGTGATTGCCAAGCCTGGATAAACCTGTCTCCTTTGAGGGGCACAAAGCTGGATCTTGTTTGCCAGCAGATGGTGAACCAGTGAGCTGGATGACAAGGGGAAAGCCCCTTCCTACCTCTGAACATCCAGTACCTTATCTCTATAATGATGTCATTATATCAGTTCTTAAAATCCTGTCCAGTAAGAAAAACTGATGCACCTAAGTTTCTAAGAATAGTCTCTAACTGAATCTCTGACTTTTCCAGTCAGAGATGTAAAAGACAATCCCTTTGCACTTGAAGACTATTAAATTCAATAAAATGCTTACTGGGAATTCTGAAAATGTCAATGTATTATTCACTTATTTTTAATTTTTTTTCCTGGCTTAAAATAGAAAATATCATCCTTATTAGATCTTTTGTCTTTTGCCATGAGAGGAAAAAAAGTTAATGAGGATGAAGAAAGAGAGGGATGGAGAGTGAGAAGAGAGGGGGAAAGAAAGAGAAATAGACGAACTTGTAGCATTACAGAAAAAAAGATAAAAGCTAACTATGAGCAAGTTTGAGATGGGTTGCATTTTCCATTTAGGTTAGGAATTTCACTTACTCAGAATGTTTTTTGAAGCAATCAGATACTTAGTTAGTCCAAAGAAAGAAAATGTATGTCTTCTTCAAAGAATGAATTAGGTTCTGATTAATGAATAGCAAAGAGCTAGGTAATTTTAATTTTATACTAAATTTCATGACATTGAACACTCTTGATAGAAAAATCAATCATGTGAAATACCTCCTGTCTTCAGAGAGATGATTAAAAGTTCTTCTGAAGAGAAAAGCATTACATTTTAAATAATTGAAAACAATTTTTAGACAATTTGTCTTCCTTTACAATTGTTTTCTGAATAAAGGCTTAGAATAAAAATGAAATTGCACATTAGAATCATTTTTCCTGAAAAGAATCTTTTCAGGAAAGGATCAAGGGAAGGGTAGAATAAGGAGGTATATTAGAGATTTGAAAATAGGACATGGTGACAAATATCACAGTTATTTGATAGAGAAAAAATGTGTAGTTTTTGATGTTGTTAGAGAAAAAATGTGTAGTTTTTGATGTTGTTTTGGATTTTGTTTTAATTTTTTGTTGGAAAATACAATCACAGATGTCTGGAATGATTGTTGTATTACTTTAAAATTGTTTGATAATGTGAAGGGCTTTAACTAAGGCAGTAAAAGAGTAATAGGTGTGATCAAACATATATGAACAAATACTGTTCCAGAAATGGACAGATGAGGGAAGATTTAAAATGCTAGGCAGGAAAGCAATTTGAATAGTTTCAAGATCAGTTGGTTTTAAATATATTTTTGTTTTCAGAAAAGGGAAATGACTTCAGAAATCTATCCACAACTCTATCTGATGCTACTGTTAAGTATTAAGGAAATTTTGCTAGATTCTCTGGAGTCTCTTCATTTGTTTCTGTGGAAAAGAATTCCTAATCTTAGAATTTAACTTATCCCCCTCTACTTTGAAATTTCTTTGAAAGTAAGCAAAGGGCATTTTTTTTTTCCTGTTTAGCTAACCCCTACATGGTATTCAGTGAATAAATATTTGTTTAATGGATTTTAATTTATGCAGCTTTGATACTTTTAATTTTTTTATTAAATTAAGAATTAGAAACATTTTAAGATCATATGGCATTACCCATTGGGATGATCAAAATAATTTTTATAACAAGCAGACTATTTTGTAACCACATTATTCCTTATTTCATGCAGTATAAATCATCTGAATGTATATAGTTAGTTTGATTTGAGGGATATCTTCTACTCTAAATCCAACTTGCTGTGCTTTACTATGATTAATATATGGAAGATGATGAAAACTCTCTTAAATGATAGAAAGGATTTTATGCCAATGTAAAAATACCACCTACTTAGAGAGGACAAACTGATACTCATATGTTGCTTTACTGTCTGCCAGCAAAAAGATCAATTTCAATGCATTTGTCTAAAGACAGTGTCCATGTGACTATTTGAGCATTACGTTGTATTTTTCATTATTAGGAATAAGCAACACTAGTGAGAAGTATTAATAGTATGCAGTATCTCATAATCCGAATGTGAATTAAGAAAAAACAGATATCTGTGCTTTTCAAGGGAATCCCGGGTGGCACTAGTGGTAAAGAATCCACCTGCCAATACAGGAGATGTAAGAGACATGGATTCGATCCCTGGGTTGGGTAGACCCCAGGAGGAGGAAACAGCAATATCTCCAGTATTCTTGCCTGAGAAGTCCCAAGCACAGAGGAGCCTGACCAGCTCTGGCCCACGGAGTTGCAAAGAATCAGACATGTCTGAGCACACACACATCCTTTTCAAAATCTTTAGCCCCAGTCACATTGTGCTTGGGATTAAACATATATGTTCATTTATGAAGGAAAAGAAATAAGTTATAGAATGTGTCAAATACTGAAAAATTATCAATAATTGGATCTAAAATTAATAGGGAGTTTGTAATATTTTTAAGCTGCCTAGAAACAAACTTTACTCATAGCTTCCAAATATGTTGTTTAATATTAACCTATAAGTCGGGCACGACTGAGCGACTTCACTTTCACTTTGGAAATGGCAACCCACTCCAGTGTTCTTGCCTGGAGAATCCCAGGGACAGCGGAGCCTGGTGGGCTGCCGTCTATGGGGTCACACAGAATCGGACACGACTGAAGTGACTTAGCAGCAGCAACTATAAAGACAGAAAGTTCATTGTTTCTTTGTCTAGCCTAGAGTTGGGCCTCAGTAAATCTAAGTGAATAAAGACTTAATGTTTACTATGTAAACAATTTAATGAAAAAAATAAAATTAGCAAGTGAAAAGGAGCAGTCTCACTGAAAAGTATGAAATGTAGAGTCAGTGTATACCCTCCCCTATGAAGCTATCCTAGGTTCTCCTAGAAAACATGAAGAGTTCACGCTTTCTTCTTCATGCACCCCCACTTTAGTATATATTAGCTTGGATTATAATTATTTGCATGCCTTTTTCCTTAATAAGACTTTAAATATTTTGTGAGAAGAGCCATTTCTGTATTCCTTCATGTATCCTTATTATCTAAAATAAAGATGCATTTGTTAGGTGTTAACAGCACATATTTGTGTCTGTGTGCATGTGCTCAGTTGTGACCCCATGGACTATAGCCCACCAGGCTCTGTTCATGGAATTTTCCAGACAAGAATACTGGAGTGGGTTGACATTTTCTATTTCAGGTGATCATTACAACCTGGGGATTGAATCCATCTCCTGCATTAGCAGGCAGATTCTTTACCACTGCTCCACCTGGGAAGCCCAGCACACATTTAATAGAGGTTTTAAAAAAGATTATTGAGAGATAAAAGACACAAGAAAGGAAAGATTTAAGAATCTCATGAATGTTAATATTTTCATATGTTTGCTGTGAAGTATAAGACAAAGTTTAGAGACTACAAACAGCCCAGATTACATCATAAAAGTATGACCTATGAGTGTTGCTACTGTTTTCACCACCTCTGGCTTTGTAAATAGTTCAACAGGGAATGCAAGAATAGCTTGTGTGGTTTGTGGAGAGAGAAAAATGTTAGGTAATTAATTTGTAGCCTTGACTGGATGAAAGATGTACTCTTTCTTGGTAAATGTTTATTGCAAAGTAATCAGGCTATCATGTGTTAAAATATTTCTTGAAACAAAATGTTGTGAACATTATTTTCTGCAACCGATGAGCTTCCTGTGAATTATTAAAAGGCAAAACAGAGGGAAATCGTTTAGTTAGCAAATTAATCTATACTGCATAGAATGTAAATTTCTAAAAAGCACAACCTTTCTGCTAAAGATCTTAGGTCACTACATTCATATTTTGATCTCTATGACATTCAGATAACTGGTTGAAATGTTAAAAATTCAATCAATGCTGAAGTTGTTTATACCCATCTTATGCCAAACATCTAGTCTGACATTTTGGACTGAATTGTCTGAATTGATCATTTGTCTTGACATCAGATACACTGATATTCACACATACATACACACACACACATACCCATTTACACATACACCTATACACATTTAAACAGTGGCAACTTTTCTGCTTTATAATAGTTTTTATCGATTGTAGAAAAATACAGAATTCCATGCAACTGTGAATATGACTAGTTCATAGCATGAGATGATCTTCTTAGGTTACAAGCAGAAAATAATTTTTAAACTTCTCTAATTTCAGTTTCTGGGCATAGCATGAAATACCAGGTAGATTGCCTGCTTTTTCATTATTTTTCAAAATTACCAACTCCTCTGATCATGTTAGTTGCAGAAGCAGCATTTAGGTAATTAATCATCCAATGCACAAACAAAAATTCCAAATTCATACCTTCCATGAATGTGAATGTTTGCCTGCTTCAGACTAGGGAGCCTATCCTGACAAAGGGCATGGCTGCCTCTGTCTGCCTCTGACTTCCCTCCCTCTTGCTTATACTGTTTCTGATTCCTCCCAAGTCGGGGAAGAACATCAAGTGAACGGATCAAGCTCTTAATTAGCTGGATCAATTGCAATCTGAGCCTGGCTTTCTGTATAGCAGGTGGACAATTCCTAGCTCTTTTTCTTGAGTTATCCTGGGATTTCTCAGAGATTATCTTCAGAAGGACTACTCTGATCTCTGATATAGACCTGCCTTCTCTCTGTATGGCTTCTCAGACTGCTCTTCAGGCTTTCTGGCAGTGCCCCTTTCATTTCATTCCCTCAGTACCTAGTAGTCTTGTTGGTGATGTCCCTTATAAGGTGACTGCAGACAGTCACTTTGACAGGGTCCAAATTTGGACCCTGGGAACCACAGGCCTTTGCCTAGTCTTCATTTGAAGTGCTAAACTCACTGAGGATAGCACTACATTCTTATTCCTTATCAGATCAGAGATGCTCCAGACACATAACCTTGCCTCTTGGTTTGTAAAGTGTGTCAAATGACACACACTTTGTCTCTCACATTCTAAGATTACCCTCTGAATGTTCACTAGAGGCAATGAGAAGCCATCTCCATGTGCAGAGCTAATAAGTCTCTCAGAAGAGAAACTTACCTTACCTCATCCTCTCAGCCTCCTAAACACCAGCCTCTTACATGAACACACAACTGGGCTAAATAGGCTGGGTTTAGCAGAACTGGATTTGAATTATGCCCTTTGTGAATCCTGCAAAGGAGATACAGTGACTCTTAAGGATACAAGGCATATTAGAAACAATTCAGTTTCTCTTCTTAGAATCTGTAGCCTCTTTCAAAATGCAGAAGAGGAAAACTCACTTTTAATGTTCAATGACTTAAAGAATCACTGCACATGTTGCCTATTTTTCACTTTCTCCCCATTAATACAAATAAAACTGAGTTCATACTATAGATAGCTAGATATCATTAAGTGTTACTTAAGAGATCATGATTATGTCCCCATGTTACTAAGTATTTATGCAAAATGGAATTGTTTAAATGACTGAATAGTATTATTAGATTGGGTGTCTGGAGAAATAGAGGATTTCTGGGCCATATGGAGCCACATCTTAACAGTTAAAGAGGACACTACTGAGTAGATTTCTGGTTGGCTCACCCAGAGAGAAAGTGAGTGTTTTCTAAGTGTAGGTGGGTGTGAGATAATAGGGGAAAATATCTACATATATATATACATATAATCTCTGTCCCTAGTTGCTGGCACAGAGCTCATAAGAACTCTTGTAATTTCTTCAGTGATAAGAACTCTAGGAACGCTTTAGTTCTAATATCTGTCTTTGTTCCTGACAGGGATTCTCAAACCCTTTAAACTTCCTTCGTGATAAGAGCACTGGGAGCATCTTTGATTCTAATGAGACAACTCTTGGTGGGTTCTTGGATAGGGGCTGGTCACCAGAAAGATCAAGCTATGATTCAGTTCAGTTCAATTGCTCAGTCATGTCCGATTCTTTGCAACCCTGTGAACCGCAGCATGCCAGGCCTCCCTGTCCATCACCAATTCCATCACCCAGCCTCATGTCCATTGAGTTGGTGATGCCATCCAACCATCTCATCCTCTGTTGTCCCCTTCTCTTCCTGCCCTCAATCTTTCCCAACATCAAGGTCTTTTCAAATGAGTCAGCTCTTCGCATTAGGTGGCCAAAGTTTTGTAGTTTCAGCTTCAACATCAGTCCTTCTAATGAACAATCAGGACTGACTTCCTCTAGGAGGGACTGGTTAGATCTCCTTGAGGTTCAAGAGACCCTTAAGAGTCTTCTCCAACACCACAGTTCAAAAGCATCAATTCTTTGGTGCTCAGCTTTCTTTATAGTCCAACTCTCAGATGCATACATGACCACTGGAAAAACTATAACCATGACTAGATGGACTTTTGTTGACAAAGTAATATCTCTGCTTTTTAATATGCTATCTAGGTTGGTCACAACTTTCCTTCCAAGGAGTAAGTGTCTTTTAATTTCATGGCTGCAATCACCATCTGCAGTGATTTTGAAGCCCCAAACATAAAGTCAGCCACTGCTTCCACTGTTTCCCCGTCTGTTTGCCATGAAGTGGCGGGACCAGATGCCATGATCTTCGTTTCCTGAATGTTGAGCTTTAAGCCAAATTTTTCACTCTCCTCTTTCACTTTCATCAAGAGGTTTTTTAGTTCTTTACTTTCTGCCATAAAGATGGTGTTATCTGCATATCTGAGGTTATTGATATTTTGGCAATCTTGATTCCAGCTTGTGATTCATCCAGCCCAGCATTTCTCATGATGTACTCTGCATATAAGTTAAATAAGCAGAGTGACAATATACAGACTCGATGTACTCCTTTTCCTATTTTCAACCAGTTTGTTGTTCCATGCCCAGTTCTAACTTCCTCACCTGCATACAGGTTTCTCAAGAGGCAGGTCAGGTGGTCTGGTATACCTATCTCTTTCAGAATTTTCCAAAAGTTATTGTGATCCACATAGTCAAAGGCTTTGGCATATTCAATAAAGCAGAAATAGATGTTTTGCTGGAACTCTCTTGCTTTTTCGATGATCCAATGAATGTTATCAAGCTACTATTAGAAGCCTGGAATTTCCAACCTACCATCCTTCCTCCAGAAAAGGGAAAAGGACTGGAAATTGTTAATAGTTGATCATGTCTAGGTGAGAAATCCTCCATAAAATCCCAATAATATGGGGTTCAGAGAGCTTCCAGGTTAGCAAACACCTCCACACTTGTAACATCATACACCCCAACTCCATGGGGATAGAAGCTCTTGTGCTCAGGATCCATCCAGTCCTTGTTCTATGTACCTTTCCATCCAGCTCCTTATCTGTATTCTTCATCATATCCTTTAATAAACTGGTAAACAAGTGTTGCCTGGAGATCTGTGAGCAGCTCTAGCAAATTAATCATACCCAAGGAGGAAGCTGCTGAAACTTTCAGCTACAGCCAGGAGGTGACAGTCTGTTTTTGTGACTGGCTTCTGAAGTATATATTGAGGGGTAGAGGCTGGTGGGGTGCTGAACTCTCTTGCTTTTTCGATGATCCAATGAATGTTATCAAGCTACTATTAGAAGCCTGGAATTTCCAACCTACCATCCTTCCTCCAGAAAAGGGAAAAGGACTGGAAATTGTTAATAGTTGATCATGTCTAGGTGAGAAATCCTCCATAAAATCCCAATAATATGGGGTTCAGAGAGCTTCCAGGTTAGCAAACACCTCCACACTTGTAACATCATACACCCCAACTCCATGGAGATAGAAGCTCTTGTGCTCAGGATCCATCCAGTCCTTGTTCTATGTACCTTTCCATCCAGCTCCTTATCTGTATTCTTCATCATATCCTTTAATAAACTGGTAAACAAGTGTTGCCTGGAGATCTGTGAGCAGCTCTAGCAAATTAATCATACCCAAGGAGGAAGCTGCTGAAACTTTCAGCTACAGCCAGGAGGTGACAGTCTGTTTTTGTGACTGGCTTCTGAAGTATATATTGAGGGGTAGAGGCTGGTGGGGTGAGAATTGAGGTGCGAGGATAGTCTTGTGGGACTGAGCTCTTAATTTACGGGATCTAATGTTATGCTATTTCCGGGTAGATAGTGTAGAATTGAGTTGAATTGCAACACACCCAACTGGTATCAGAGGCATGCTTGTTGGTGTGGGGAACAGCCTCCAAATATTTGGTGACCAGGAGTAAAGTCCCTGTGATTGTGGAGAACGCTCCCAAGGCCAGGGTGCCTGACCTGGACAACAGGAAGTATCTTGTGCCCTCTGACTTCACTGGTAATGCTCTGTCCCTCCCCTGACCCTTCTTCCCACAGCAGAGTCTTCCCAGTCCCCTCCTGTGTGCATGTGATCGTGGGCTTGAGGGGAGGTAGAACTGAGGAAAGGGAGTGGGATGCCCCAGAGAGTTGGGTGATTCAGTGATGGTGATGTAATTGTTCTTTCCCATCACCAATTTCCTTCAGCTTTTCCCATTGTTGTAGGGGCTTGTTTGATTTAGAGGCAGCAGAGTGTGAGAGTTTGAAAGAAAAGACCAGATGTGTATTATATAAGCCGCTTAAAATTCAGGTTTGTTATTGTGATACCAATTTACACCATAAGGAAAACCAGACTAATTTGTTGGGAAGATCACATTATAGAGATTCTCAGCTGAATACTTTGATCTCTTCAAGTTATGCTTTTTTTTGTTCATACATCTTGTAGATACTGTTTGGATTTGCAAAAGATACATTAATTCTTCATGTTGGTTTTTAATGGAATAACGTCTGCATCCAGGAGACAATTGGAAAGATATTGGTAGATGTGTTTTCTGTAGAGTGGTTAGGTTTGAATATCAGCCTTCTAGAAACCATGGGTGGAGTGGCCTGGTAGGCTGCAATCCATGGGGTCGCGAAGAGTCAGACACGACTGAGCGACTTCACTTTCACTTTTCACTTTCATGCATTGGAGAAGGAAATGGCAACCCACTCCAGTGTTCTTGCCTGGAGAATCCCAGGGACAGTGGAGCCTGGTGGGCTGCTGTCTATGGGGTCACACAGAGTTGGACACAACTGAAGTGACTTAGCAGTAGCAGCAGCAGACATGAAGTGCTTTGTATAAATCATAAAGGAGATTCACAGAGAAGACACAGAGTAGGGAAGTATTGAGTTTTTCCACTTGCAGGTAGAAAACTGGGTAGGTCTTCCTTTACAGTGCTTGTGTGCTTAGTAGGTCAGCCATGTCTGACTCTTTGAGACCCCATAGACTGTTAGCCTGCCAGGCTCCTCTGTCCATAGTATTCTCCAGGCAAGAATACTGGAGTAGGTTGCCATTCCCTTCTCCAGGGGATTTTCCCAACCCAGGGATCATACCCAGGTCTCCTGCATTGCAGGCAGATTCTTTACTGTCTGAGCCACCAGGGAAGCCCTTCTTTACAGTAGTAGAATGAAATTAAAGTATGTGCTGTTTTCCTTTTCTTTTGAGAAAAACAAGATAATGTTTTCTAGCCCCCTTTCATGGAGGGGCTCAACATTCAGAAAACTAAGATTATGACATCCAGTCCCATCATATCATGGCAAATAGATGGGGAAACAGAGGAAACAGTGAGAGACTTTATTTTCTTGGGCTCCAAAATCACTGCAAGTGGTGACTGTAGCCATGAAATTAAAACACTTGCTCCTTGGAAGAAAAGCTATGACCAATCTAGACAGCATATTAAAAGGCAGAGACATTACTTTACCAACAAAGGTCCATCTAGTCAAAGCTATGATTTTTCCAGTAGCCATGTATGGATGTGAGAATTGGACTAGAAAGAAAGCTGAGCACTGAAGAATTGATGCTTTTGAGCTGTGGTGTTGGAGAAGACTCTTGAGAGTCCCTTGGACTACAAGGAGATCCAACCAGTCCATCCTAGAGGAAGTCAGTCTTGATTGTTCATTGGAAGGACTGATGTTGAAGCTGAAACTCCAATACTTTGGCCACCTGATGCAAAGAACTGACTCATTTGAAAAGACCCTAATGCTGGGAAAGATTGAAGGTGGGAGGAGAAGGGGATAACAGAGGATGAGATGGTTGCATGGCATTACTGACATGATGGACATGAGTTTGAACAGGCTCCAGGAATTGGTGATGGACAGGGAAGCCTGGTATGCTGCAGTCCATGGGGTCACAAAGAGTTGGACATGATTGAGAGACTGAACTGAACTGAACTGATAGCCATGGACTAAGGGGGAGAGGGTGACAGAATGTTAGCAGCCTGTCTTATAAAAACCTCCTGAATGATTACTATTCTCTTGTTTCCTCTATTCAGCCTAGAAGTTCACACCCAGAGCCACACTGAAGAGTCTTGTGTTGAAGACAGTAGAGCAGACTTTAGCTTGGGGATCCATAGCAGATTCCTTTTCCCATCCTCTATCCTGGCTTTGCCTTACAACTAATCATACTGCTTGTGTGTGAGAAATAAACTTTCATTGTGCCAACTGAGATAAGGGGCATTTCCATCCTGTTTCTATTTCTACGTTTTGATATTCATATTATCACTTTGGTCTTATTGGACATTAATATTTCATAGCTTTGAAAATAATTCAACCCTGAATCAACAAATCGTCAAACAAAGAAAACAATACTTTCCCATCAATACTGTTTTGCACTGATTCTTAGTAACCATTACTATTCTCTTGTTTCCTCTATTCAGCCTAGAAGTTCACACCCAGAGCCACACTGAAGAGTCTTGTGTTGAAGACAGTAGAGCAGACTTTAGCTTGGGGATCCATAGCAGATTCCTTTTCCCATCCTCTATCCTGGCTTTGCCTTACAACTAATCATACTGCTTGTGTGTGAGAAATAAACTTTCATTGTGCCAACTGAGATAAGGGGCATTTCCATCCTGTTTCTATTTCTACGTTTTGATATTCATATTATCACTTTGGTCTTATTGGACATTAATATTTCATAGCTTTGAAAATAATTCAACCCTGAATCAACAAATCGTCAAACAAAGAAAACAATACTTTCCCATCAATACTGTTTTGCACTGATTCTTAGTAACCATTTTTTCCTTCAACTCTTAAACAATCAAAAATATATTATAATATTTTGGCATTGGGTTACCAATTAAGAGCTCAATCTCTAATAATTATTTCTGAAAGGAAGTCAAATTTTAAAATCATAAAATTCACAGAAAAAATAAGAGAATTTATTTTTTATGTTCAAACTATTAGAATTTTTATTTGAATCCAAATTTAGTCCAGTAGATGACTATTAACAAATATTTCTGGGAGTGATTGGGGAGCTCTACATTCATAAAGAGATTCTATGCTGATTAGTGACTTTAAATTATCTACCTTGGTAGGGGGTTAATTTTTGACATACAGATATTAAACAAGTGAGTTTATTTTTATTAGTAATCAAAGCTAAGTAAAATACCACAATTGAGTTTTTAGAGTTATTTTTGCCTTACTGACAAAAAAAACAGATATCAGGACAAATTTTCCACATAAACCATAAGAATAATCTTCTGGAAGGAGCATGTGAAACACCATTTTTATGTAATATAAGAAGAAACCTAGATAATGGGATTCTCCTTAGAAACCTTGGGATATATGCCACACCCAGATCCCTTTCTGAAGGATTTTGCAAACAGAAAGGCTTTTGTCCTTTACACCATGGCTTTGCCAATGCTCAGTGGGTCTGGGCAGCCAAGTGTACACTGATAGGTAAACAAAGAGATTCTAAATTACCCTAGTGACTGATTGAGCTAATGAATCTCTCTTTGGTGCAGGGGTTAAATTTTGACCAAGAGATTTAACAGGAAGTGAACAAATGCTGACTCTAAGAAACATACAGAAGGGACAGAAAATCAAAGGTGTGAAACCTCAGAAACCATAGGTAAGCAAAAACCACAAAGTGGAGCAATAGAATAGAGAGGAGATGGACACTGAAAGAAGCAGCAGACATAAAAAGCAGAAGCAGAAGTTGCTGAATCACCGTCTTGGGAACTACAGAGCTCTCAGCACTGGACACCTGCTGGTGACGTGAGGATGATTCCTAGGGGGCTAGAAGTATAATGCAATCTAAATACAATTATTCTATTTCATTATACATGAAGCTATGCAGCCATTGAGGCTTTCTTACTTCTGAGTGGCTTTAAACCAATCCTCTTTTAACTGAAGTAATGATAACATATCTCTTACTGGAAACAGCTGACAATTCTCATGTCAACAGCAAAAATGTTTCCTTCTGAGTGGTCATTTTTGATTTCTAAGTGAAGTGAAGTGAAGTCGCTCAGTCGCATCCGACTCTTTGTGACCCCATGGACTGTAGCCCACCAGGCTCCTTTGTCCATGGGATTTCCCAGGCAATAGTACTGGAGTGGATTGCCATTTGATTTCTAAAGGAAGATTTTAATTATATTCTTTAATTCTTGATTATAATAAGTCAGAATATTTTCACTGTTGTAACACATCATTGACCAGAGATATATTAATGTTTTTTGTTATTCCAGTGTTATTGACTGGAGTGTTTCAATATTCACTTACATAACAAATAGCCAGCCACAGGCATTAGTTTCTGCAAAAATCCCCCAGTAAATAATGTGTTAATTTGCTATTATCGTCATTCCATCTTGTGAAAATGTATTTTTCTTATAGATAAGAGAGAGGACTTTGCCCAAGTCCTTATGATAATTAAGCAGAGAAGAGGGGTGCATGCATGAATATGACTCTACAGGATTATTTACAAAAGTGAGAATATATGATACAAATTGTTTTAAATTACTATTTTTATCGATGATGTTATATGAGTATTCTTCCGTGTGAGTACACAGATGTTATCCTCAATCTTGTTAACTACTAGAAGTATTCTATATCATTGAGGCCTAAGGATTTATTTAACCATTTTACTGAAGGCATGTCTATTATTTCCAGCTTTTCTCTTTTGGAAATGTACTATGATATTGAGTAGGACTTTTTCTATCATTTTGATATAAATCTGAAGACAAAAAAGAATTAAGCAAGCCATACTCTGTAGAAAGTTACAAAAATCTGGGACCAGACTACCTCTTAAGATAACAGAATTGGCTCAATCCTGTAAGTATCAAAAAGAATAAACAGTCATTGGCCATGTAGGTTGTCAGTATATAGAATAGTACTATAGAAACTGGGAAGGACAATATGCTGGAGTAGAAGGACCCTGGGCTTACTTCCTCTTATGACCACACCAAAATCACAACGAATGCTGAATAATCATTGATACAAAAGACTGGAAGCTACCAAAAAGGATCTCCTATGTCCAAAGACACAAAAAAGAAACCACAACAAGATGGTAGAAGAGCAACACTTGCAATATAATCAAATCCCATGCCACCTGGGTTCTCTACTAACTGGAGAACAATTAGATTGCAGAAGTTTTCCCACATGAGTGAGAGTTCTGAGCCCCACTCAGAACTGGGGAGTCAGTCTCACCAGCCTAGAGGTTTGGCATCAGGAGGAAGAGCCCCCAGAGTATTCAGCTTTGAAGGCCAGTGGGGTTTGATTGCAAGAGCTCCACAGAACTGAGGGAAAGAGAGACCCCACTCTTGGAGGACACACACAAGATCTCATGTATTCCAGGACCCAGGGCAAAAGCAGTGACTTCATAGGAGCCTGGGACAGACCTACCTGCTGGTCTTGGAAGGTCTTCTTGGGAGGTATCAGGTGACTGAATCTCACCCTGGGGACACAGACACCAGCGGAAGAGATATCAAAGAGTGTCATCTACATAAACTCTTATGAAGGCAGATATGTTGCCTGGGTCATAAGCACTTTTGATTTCTAAAGGAAGATTTTAATTATATTCTTTAATTCTTGATTATAATAAGTCAGAATATTTTCACTGTTGAACACATCATTGACCAGAGATATATTAATGTTTTTTGTTATTCCAGTGTTATTGACTGGAGTGTTTCAATATTCACTTACATAACAAATAGCCAGCCACAGGCATTAGTTTCTGCAAAAATCCCCCAGTAAATAATGTGTTAATTTGCTATTATCGTCATTCCATCTTGTGAAAATGTATTTTTCTTATAGATAAGAGAGAGGACTTTGCCCAAGTCCTTATGATAATTAAGCAGAGAAGAGGGGTGCATGCATGAATATGACTCTACAGGATTATTTACAAAAGTGAGAATATATGATACAAATTGTTTTAAATTACTATTTTTATCGATGATGTTATATGAGTATTCTTCCGTGTGAGTACACAGATGTTATCCTCAATCTTGTTAACTACTAGAAGTATTCTATATCATTGAGGCCTAAGGATTTATTTAACCATTTTACTGAAGGCATGTCTATTATTTCCAGCTTTTCTCTTTTGGAAATGTACTATGATATTGAGTAGGACTTTTTCTATCATTTTGATATAAATCTGAAGACAAAAAAGAATTAAGCAAGCCATACTCTGTAGAAAGTTACAAAAATCTGGGACCAGACTACCTCTTAAGATAACAGAATTGGCTCAATCCTGTAAGTATCAAAAAGAATAAACAGTCATTGGCCATGTAGGTTGTCAGTATATAGAATAGTACTATAGAAACTGGGAAGGACAATATGCTGGAGTAGAAGGACCCTGGGCTTACTTCCTCTTATGACCACACCAAAATCACAACGAATGCTGAATAATCATTGATACAAAAGACTGGAACCTACCAAAAAGGATCTCCTATGTCCAAAGACACAAAAAAGAAACCACAACAAGATGGTAGAAGAGCAACACTTGCAATATAATCAAATCCCATGCCACCTGGGTTCTCTACTAACTGGAGAACAATTAGATTGCAGAAGTTTTCCCACATGAGTGAGAGTTCTGAGCCCCACTCAGAACTGGGGAGTCAGTCTCACCAGCCTAGAGGTTTGGCACAGGAGGAAGAGCCCCCAGAGTATTCAGCTTTGAAGGCCAGTGGGGTTTGATTGCAAGAGCTCCACAGAACTGAGGGAAAGAGAGACCCCACTCTTGGAGGACACACACAAGATCTCATGTATTCCAGGACCCAGGGCAAAAGCAGTGACTTCATAGGAGCCTGGGACAGACCTACCTGCTGGTCTTGGAAGGTCTTCTTGGGAGGTATCAGGTGGCTGAATCTCACCCTGGGGACACAGACACCAGCAGAAGAGATATCAAAGAGTGTCATCTACATAAACTCTTATGAAGGCAGATATGTTGCCTGGGTCATAAGCACCTGGCCCTACCCAACAGCTTGAAGGCTCCAAACAACAGAATGAGAACACAGCTCCACCCATCATCAGATAGCCTTCCTAAAGACTTCTTGAACCCATAGAAAGAAAGTCTCTCATTCGTGTCCAGCTCTTTGTGACCCTGTGGACTGTAGCCCACCAGGCTCGTCAGTCTATGGGCTTCTCTAGGCAAGAATACTGGAGTGGGTTGCTGTTTTCTTCTCCAGGGGATCTTCCTGACCCAAGGAAAGAGCCCAAGTCTCCCACATTGCAGGCAGATGCTTTAACCTCTGAGCCACCAGGGAAGAACTTCCCTTAAGATGGCCCTGCTCACCAGAAGAGCAAGACACAACTCCACCCACCAGTGAGTAGGCACTGGTCCCTCCCACCAAGAAGCTTGCAAGAGTCTCCAGACCAGCCTCCAGCCCACCAGTAGGTAGACCCCCAGAAGCAAAAAACCTGCACTCCTGCAGCCTGCAGAACTGAATCTGTAATCTCAGGACAGAACCTACCTTGGGAACAGCTGACCTCTGGATCTCATTAGGTTTGATGGACAAATCAAAAGCTTTACAGATAAGCAAAAGCTAAAAGATACTACTCAGTCATAAAAAAGAAGAAAACAATGCCATATGCAACAATATGGATGCAACTACAGATTATCATACTAAATGAAGAACGTCAGAAAGAGGAAGACAAATATAATATCATTTGTATGTGGAATCTAAAATATGACATAAATGAATCTATCTATGAAAGAGAATCATGGCCATAGAAAACAAATTGATGATTGCCAAGGGGGAAGGGAGGGTGGGGAGGGATGAACTGGGAGTCTGGGGTTAACTTTGATATAGAATGGATAAATAACAAAGTCTTATTGTATAGCACAGAGAACTATTCTCAATATCTTATGATTAACCATAAGGGAGAAGAATATTTTTTAAAAAGAATGTGCATGTATATGTATAACTGAATTACTTCACTGTATAGAAGAAATTAACACAACATTGTAATCAATCAACTATGCTCCAATTAAAAATTGATAAAAAATAATTAAAAGTTTTTTAAAATGTATCAATTTTTAAAAAGTTAAAATAATTCAGCACTGCCAAACCAACTTTACAACAAATGCTAAAAAAATACCTTCTCTAGGTAGAAAAGAAAAGGCCATGGCTAGAAACAAGAAAATTACAAAATGGGAAAACTCACTGGCAAAAGCAAACAGTAAAGCAAGAAATCATCCATAGACAAATATATCAAAAAAAGTAATTGTAAGATGAGCATACAAATATATACATACAATGAATTTGAAATTAACAGATCAGCAACTTAAAAGAAAGCTGAGCACTGAAGAATTGATGCTTTTGAACTGTGGTGTTGGAGAAGAGTCTTGAGAGACTGCAAGGACTGCAAGGAGATCCAACCAGTCCATTCTGAAGGAGATCAGCCCTGAGTGTTCTTTGGAAGGAATGATGCTAAAGCTGAAACTCCAGTACTTTGAGCACCTCATGCGAAGAGCTGACTCATTGGAAAATACTCTGATGCTGGGCGGGACTGGGGGCAGGAGGAAAAGGTGATGACAGAGAATGAGATGGCTGGATGGCATCACCGACTCGATGGATGTGAGTTGAGTGAACTCCGGGAGATAGTGATGGACAGGGAGGCCTGGCGTGCTGCAATTCATGGGGTTGAAGAATCAGGGACGACTGAGCAACTGAACTGAACTGAATTTAAAGAACCACATTTACATACAGAATACTATACAAAAATCTCATGGTAATCACAAACCAAAAATCTATAATAGATATACACATAAAAAGAAAAAAAGAATCCGAACACTATGCTAAAGACAGTAATCAAATCACAGCAGAAGAGAACAAAAAAGGGGTGGGGTGGATAAAAGTCTTACAATATATTTAACTGAGCACTTGTTCTTTGAGCACGTGTGCTTACTTCTGCTCACTCCTTAACAAGGTGTTACACTAGCTACCCAACCCTCCAACCAGTCAGGTCAGAATTCAAAGAACCTGGAGCATCCCTGAGGTCCACAGGCTCATGTAAGAATATAATTCCCTCTAGAAAAAGTTCTGATGAACCTGTTTGCAGGTCAGGAATAGAGATGCAGACATAGAGAAAAGACGTAGACTCAGTGGGGGAGAGGGTGGGACAATTGAGAGAATAACATTGAAACATATATATTACCATGTGTAAAACAGATAGCTAATGGAAAGCTGTACAACACAGGAAGCTCAACCTACTGCTCTGTGATGACCTAGAAGGGTGAGATTATGGAAGGGGATGGGAGGGAGGCTCTAGATGGAGGGTACATATATGTATATTTCTGGTCAATTCACACTGTTTCACAGCAGAAACCAACTTAACATTGTAAAGCAATTATCTTCCAGTTAAAACTAAATTTTAAAAAACAATATGATTTTCTCTTGAAATAAACAGAACAGTAACTATCATTTAATTAAGCATCTCTTACTCAAGTCCTTTATTAGATCCTGGACATGCATTTTCATTTGCCTAGGAAGACCATCTGAGGAAAAAGTTACTCAAGGTCATCTAGATCCATGGATTCTAGAACCCATGTCCCTTC
Organism: Madoqua kirkii; assembly: GCA_006408675.1. Lineage (NCBI taxonomy): Eukaryota > Metazoa > Chordata > Mammalia > Artiodactyla > Bovidae > Madoqua > Madoqua kirkii. The sequence goes on along the minus strand of SJYC01042012.1, from coordinate 9,366 downwards.
TATGGCACTTCTTATCCACCTGAGTCCAAAGGCTTGTCTACCTGGGTCTCCAGGTTAATGTGTCATTTTCCTCCTTTGGGGGATGTAGCCCTATCCTGAATGTATGCAGTTACTGATTGAGACTCTAACACTTCATATATATCTTATTGGTCCCTTCCCTGCAATAGTTGGACCTGACATGTGGACTCAGTCACTGGCTGGAGTCCTACTCCTTCAGGGATGGATTTATGGCAACAGACCATTTACTGGTTACTGTCCAGACCAGTACTGCTGGCTCTACCCACTACAGAAGTTCTTGGGTTGAGTTCACCCAGACTGGTCTAATTTTAACACCTTTTCCATAATAAATGCTGATAAAATGTGTATTGGATGATCACCTACTGTGGACCAACATTACATTAAATACTTAAAATGTTTCATTGACCTTGAGTATACTCATCCACCATGGATCCTCAGGCTACCTGTCATCCAAGTCCACATCAGATCATGGCCAAAAGCATGAAGAAATATTCCTTTGGTATGCTGACATAGTTGAAATGACTTTGTGCAAGAGATATACCAAGAAACAATAGGGGCTATCCTCATGGCTAGTGGTAAAGAATCCATTTGTCAATGCAGGAAACACAGATTCTATCTCTGATCTGGAAAGATCCCACATGCCACAAAGCAACTAAGCCCATGAGCCACAACTACTAAGCCTGTGCTCTTGAGCCTAGAAGCCACAACTACTGAGCCCACGCACACAACTAATGAAACCCACATGCCCTAGAGCCCATACTCTGCAACGAGAGAAGCCACAGTAATGAGAAGTCCCTGCACCAAAACTAGAGTAATGCCCTTTCACCACAACTAGAAAAAGAGCCCGCACGGCATCAAAGACCCAGCACAGTCAAAAATAGATTAAAATTATTTTAAAAAAGAAACAAATGTGAGATGGACATACACAGAGACACTGGCTTCCTGCCCATTCGTGGGGTGTTGGTCATAATTCACATTGCAATGGGAAACTCACCCAACACAGGTTTGTAAAATTACATTAGTGGCAGTCAGGAAGATGAAAAAGTAGTGATTAGTTAGGTTGAGAGAAACAGTCTCAGGTGGGAGCAGTTCATCCTAAAGGCACTGCATCATATATCAGTTCTTTACAATGTGCATGAAAATCACCTGAGTCTGTTGGTACAAGGCAGATTGTAAGTCAGTACACCTGAGGTGGAGCCTGAGACTCTGCATTTCCAGCAAATGTGGTGACCCAAGGACAAAAGAGCAGATGAAAACAAGGAGGGTCTTGAAATTCAGGGACAGAAAAAGTAGACCCTTATCACCCTGCTTATTCAACTTATATGCAGAGTACATCATGAGAAATTCTGGACTGTATGAAGCACAAGCTGGAATCAAGATTGCTGGGAGAAACATCAATAACCTCAGATATCCAGATGACACCACCCTTATGGCAGAAAGCAAATAAGAACTAAAGAGCTTCTTGATGAAAGTAAAAGAAGAAAGTGAAAAAGTTGGCTTAAAACTCAACATTCAGAAAACTAAGATATGGCAGATGGTCCCATCACTTCATGGCAAATAGATGGGGAAACAATGGAAACAGTGGCTGACTTTATTTTTCTATGAGATGACACCACCCTTATGGCAGAAAGTGAAGAAATAAAGAGCCTCTTGATAAAAGTGAAAGAGGAAAGTGAAAAAGTTGGCTTAAAGCTCAACATTCAGAAAACTAAGATCATGGCATCTGGTTTACTTCATGGCAAATAGATGGGGAAACAATGGAAACAGTGGCTGACTTTATTTTGTAGGGGGGGGGGGTGGGCTCCAAAATCACTGCAGATGGAAACTGCAGCCATGAAATTAAAAGATGCTTGCTTCCTGGAAGAAAAGTTATGACTAACCTAGACAGCATCTTAAAAGGCAGAGACATTACTTTTCCAACAGAGGTCCATCTAATCAAAGCTATGGTTTCTCCAGCAGTCATGTATGGATGTGACAGTTGGACTATAAAGGAAGCTGAGAGCCAAAAAATTGATGCTTTTGAGCTGTGGTGTTGGAGTCCATTGGATTGCAAGGAGATCCAACCAGTCCATCCTAAAGGAAATCAGTCCTGTATATTCATTGGAAGGACTGATGCTGAAGCCGAAACTCTAATACTCTGGCCACCAGATGTGAAGAACTGACTCATTGGGAAAGACCCTGACTCTGGGAAAGACTGAAGGCAGGAGGAGAAAGGGATAACAGAGGATGAGATGGTTGGATGGCATCATGGACTCAATGGACATAAGTTTGAGTAAATTCTGGGAGTTGGTGATGGACAGGGAGGCCTGGAGTGCTGCAGTCCATGGGGTTGCAAAGAGTTAGACACGACTGAGTAACCAAACTGAACTAATATATTGAGATTCCAAGTGAATGATATTTGATGTTATTGTTTGTCTAATGTCATGATGGAAATGAAGGAGAAGAAGAGAATTTTGGATGTAGATATGTTAAGCTTGTAAATCTGGAATTCTGACGCTCCTAATGAATGGGTCTTTTCTCTCAGAATTGTGAGGGCATGGCAGGTGCTGATAGATATTGAGGGCTCTGAGTTAAAGAAAATGAAGAATGTTTGAAAAAGCCATTTTTGAGAATGAGAGGGAAAAACTATCCAACTTACCAAAATGGAAATTTAGCTGGATAAGTCTAGCGTTAGTCGCTTCAGCAGCGTCTGACTCTGTGCGACCTTTTGGACTATAGCCCGCCAGGCTCCTATGTCCATGGGATTCTCCAGCAAGAATTCTGGAGTGGGTTGCCATGCCCTCCTCCAGGGGATCTTCCTCCCTAGGGATCAAACACAAGTCTGCTGTGTCTCCTGCACTGCAGGAGCATTCCTTACCACTGAGCCAGCAGGGGAGCCCTGATAGTGCTAGAGGCTTCAGTAATCAGATCAGATATCCCCAGTCCAGATATCTATATAAAGAAATAACCAGAGGATTTCTTTACTTCAAAATTCAGTCACTCAGTCGTGTCCGACTCTTTGCAACCCCGTGAATCGCAGCACGCCAGGCCTCCCTGTCCACCACCACCTCCTGGAGTTCACTCAACTCACGTCCATCGAGTCTGTGATACCATTGAGTCAGTGATACCATCCAGCCATCTCATCCTCGGTTGTCCCCTTCTTCTCCTGTCCCCAATCCCTCCCAGCATCAGAGTCTTTTCCAATGAGTCAACTCTTCGCATGAGGTGGCCAAAGTACTGGAGTTTCAGCTTTAGCATCATTCTTTCCAAAGGAATCCCAGGCCTGATCTCCTTCAGAATGGACTTGTTGGATCTCCTTGCAGTCCAAGGGACTCTCAAGAGTCTTCACCAGCACCACAGTTCAAAAGCATCAATTCTTCAGTGCTCAGCTTTCTTCATAGTCCAACTCTGGCATCCATACATGACCACTGGAAAAACCATAGCCTTGACTAAATGGAACTTTGTTGGCAAAGTAATGTCTTTGCTTTAAGTGCTTTTAAAGATATCATAGGATTTATTTAGTATGTTTGGATTAGCATTAAGAAATACAAAATTTTTAAATGTAATGTGATGGCAAATCTACTACATTTACTACCCCATGCTCAGAAAATATGCTTTATTTTTTATGATCAAACTAAACTTTCCTTTTAAATATGCCATGCTAGTCAATAGGGAAAGTAGGAGAAATACATTTAAACTTGTCAGTTAATGGTATCAGCATCATTTGAAGGTAACTAATCTGTTTTATTTGGCTGTTTATTTCAGATAGTTCCTAGCTATGCTCTCTCTCACATCCTCACCGCTCATCTCTTCTCTACCTCCTCCTTTCTGAGAGGCTGTCTGGATATATAGGTAATTTCTACAGCAGTTACAAGGTATGGTTTGGTCCAGCAAGTTGATAATAGCTGGGATGTGAGTGGAGTCAAGTAGTCTTTCCGATCACTGTGAGGCACACACCACTGAAGACTCTGATCTTTTTTCTATTGAAAAATCCCTGAACTGCTGCTGCTGCTAAGTCGCTTCAGTTGTGTCCAACTCTGTGCGACCCCATAGACAGCAGCCCACCAGGCTCCCCCATTCCTGGTATTCTCCAGGCAAGAACACTGGAGTGGGTTGCCATTTCCTTCTCCAGTACATGAAAGTGGAAAGATGAAAGTGAAGTTGCTCAGTCATGACCGACACTGCAACCCCGTGTACTGCAACCCACCAGACTCCTCCATCCATGGGATTTTCCAGGCAAGATTACTGGAGTGGTGCCATTGCCTTCTCCGATTGAAAAATCCCAACATATGGCTAAAACCAGGTTTCTGTTATTTCACCCCCTCCTAGCATTTTTTGAGGTACATGGGAATTTTGGGAAACAACACTTGGGTTAATCGTTGTGGAACACTGCATCTGGTATCCCTCTCCCTCAGTGATGAGTGAGTGATACCCATGTGAATGCATCTTCCTTCTATAGTCCCATAACCCCTTCAGGCAAGGCCAGAGGAAGTCAGCTACTAGCTTGCCATTCTCAGGATCTTTCATATCTGCTTAGATATTTCCTAGTCCTATTGGCACCAGGGCAGGACGGTAGGTACAATAAGTAGAGATGGATAAAGTCCTCAAATAAGGGAATAAGATCCAAAGCATCGCTCCTTTGTATCCATTTTCCATAATATGCTGTGTGTGCTTAGTCGCTAAGTCATGACCAGCGCTTTGTGACCCCATGTACTGTAGCCCACCAGGCTCCTCTGTCCATGGGATTTCCCAGGCAAGAATACTGGAGTGGGTTATCATTTCCTTCTTCAATAAATTTAACCATAAATATTGAACCATCAAACAAAGATTGCATGAAACTCTAAAATAGCAAGCTTGCAGTGCTTCTTTAGTAATAAGTAGGTGAAATGGGTGAAAATGCCTAGTTCTATAAAGGTATTTAGAATCCAGGATGTTTTATAGTTCACTCTGGATTTTTCTTCTTTCACCTTCTGTTATTTCTATTTTTCATCTCCCAGTTTTTGGCCCAGTGCTTGAATTTACCATCATATTTTTTATTTACAGCCTGTACTTTTATTGAAAATGTTGGTTCTGTCTTGATAAGAAGGTTATCTCATTCAGCATACTGTTTAAAATACAGATTGTCTGCTTGAACTGTAAACCAAAGAATGGTTGCAGAATATTTCAGTTCCTTTCTTCATCTTTCTCTCTAATCTGAGAACTCTACTCCCATATTTGAATACATCTTCAAATGCAAACATTACATATTCTATGGTAATTTTAAATAACCCCAAGGTGGAGCTAATTATTGTTCAGGTCTAAACTCACAGTAGATTTTCTCGTTAGTTGAATACTGGATGAAGTGACAGTTGTGCATTATCTTTAAACCATGGTTAGAGCATTCAGGGTATGCTCCTGTTTAAGGAGGTAGGGGGCTTCCCTGAGAGCTCAGTTGGTAAAGAATCTGCCTGCAATGCAGGAGACCCCGGTTTGATTCCTGGGTCAGAAAGATCCCCTGGAGAAGGGATAGGCTACCCACTCCAATATTCCTGGGCTTCCCTTGTGGCTCAGGTGGTAAAGAATTCATCCACAATGTAGGAGAACTGGGTAGGAGAATACTCTAGTATTCTGACCTGGTGACTTCCAGGGACTGTATAGTACCTGAGATCCCATAGAGTTGGACACGACTGAGCATCTTTCACTTTCCTAACAATTCCATGTCATGAATATCTGTTATCATGTTTGCTTCTCAGCATCCACCCTGCTTTCTATTTGTGTCAGTGTTGGAATAGACATGGCTCACCCACGAAGAAGGGCCTCGTAAGCCCTATTTCTACCACTTGACAGCAAGAGCATGTGCATGTTATCTGGGACGCTGAATCCTAGGTCCCTGCTAAAGAATAACAAAGACCAAAAACGCATTCACAGTGGCCAGCCTAATCAAAGTAGTACCCAACAGTTGTGTTCAGTTGCGGTAGCTGTGGATTACTGACAAATCCTGTTTCTCAGTTTTAGACTTTCTCCCTTTAAATCTTACTCCGGGGAAAAACAAACAAACAAACAAGAAAACATTAAGTTCTTTCACACAAAATCCTTTCCACATAAATGATGGGTATCACTTTTTCCAATCTGCGAAGTTAACCACTGCATTTCCTCTTTCTGGGTTCTAAAGTTGTCTCTTCTTTTTTCCTTCCCTATCTCTTTGTCCTGTGGGTTTGACCTTTGAAAACTATGTTCTCACATTAGTGTAGCTTGAGGAGGGCATGTTCATGTATGCTCAGTTGTGTCTTTGTGAGCCCATGGGCTTTAGCCCTCCACACTCCTCTGAATTGGGATTTTTCAGGCAAGAATGCTAGAGTGTGTTAACATTCCATTCTCTAGGGGATCTTCCTGACCCAGGGATCCAACTGGCATTCGCGGGTCTCTGGAATTGGCAGGCAGATTCTTTACCACTGAGGTAAAGAAGCCTGGTTTGAGGAGACCAGGATTCAAATATGTGTCTAAGCAACCATGTTTAACTCACTATCTGATTAATTTAATGTGTGATTACTGTTTCTCTAATATTTATCCCCTTATCATTGGTAACATAAATATTAATAACAACTAGGATCATTAACGTTCAGTTCAGTGCAGTTCAGTCACTCGATCTTGTCTGACTTTTTGTGACCCCAAGGACTGCAGCACGCATGGTCTCTGGGTACATCACTGGCTCCTGGAGTTTACTCAAATTCATGTCCATTGAGTCAGTGATACCTACCAACCATCTCATCCTCCGTCATCCCCTTCTCCTGCCTTTAACCTTTCCCAGAATCAGGGTCTTTTCCAATGAGTCAGTTCTTTGCATTAGGTGGCCAAAGTATTGGGGTTTCTGCTTCAGCATCAGTCCTTCCAATGAGTATTCAGGACTGATTTCCTTTAGGATGGACTGGTTGGATCTCCTTGCAGTCCAAGGGACTCTCAAGAGTCTTAACCAACACCACAGTTCAAAAGCATAAATTTTTCGGCTCTCAGCTTTCTTTATAGTCCAACTCTCACATCCATACATGACTACTGGAAGAACCATAGCTCTGACTAGATGGACCTTTGTTGGCAAAGTAATGTCTCTGCTTTTTAATATGCTGTCTAGGTTGGTCATAATTTTTCTTGAAAAGAGCAAACGTCTTTTAATTTCATGGCTGCAGTCACCATCTGCAGTGATTTCAGAGCCCCCCAAAATAGAGTATCTCACTGTTTCCCCATCTATTTGCCATGAAGTGATGGGACCATCTGCCATGATCATATTTTTCTGAATGTTGAGCTTTAAGCCAACTATTTCACTCTCTTCTTTCACCTTTGTCAAGAGGCTCTTTAGTTCTTCGCTTTCCGCCATAAGAGTGGTGTCACCTGCATATCTGAGGTTATTGATATTTCTCCTGGCAATCTTTATTTCAGCTTGTGCTTCATCCAGTCCAGAATTTCTCATAATATACTCTGCATATAAATTAAATAAGCAGGGTGACAATATACAGCCTTGACCTACTCCTTTCCTGATTTGGAACCAGTCTGTTGGTTCATGTCCAGTTCTAACTGCTGCTTCCTAACCTGCATATAGATTTCTCAGGAGTCACATCTCTTGAAGAATTTTCTAGTTTGTTGTTATCTACACAGTGAAAGGCTTTGGCATAGTCAATAAAGCAGAAGTAGATGATGCTTTTCTGGAAATCTCTTGCTTTTTTGATGATCCAGTGGATGTTGGCAATTTGATCTCTGGTTCCTCTGGCTTTTCTAAATCCAGCTCGAACATCTGGAATTTCACAGTTCATGTACTATTGAAGCCTGACTTGGAGAAGTTTGAGCATTACTTTGCTAACGTGTGAGATGAGTGCAATTGTGCGGTAGTTTGAACATTCTTTGGCATTGCCTTTTTTGGGGATCAGAATGAAAACGGACCTTTTCCAGTCCTGCGGCCACTGCTGAGTTTTCCAAATTTGCTGGCATAGTAAGTGTAGCAATTTCACACCATCATATTTTAGGATTTGAAATAGCTCAACTGGAATTCTATCACCCCCATTCGCTTTGTTCATAGTGATGTTTCCTAAGGCCCACTTGACTTCACATTCCAGGATGTCTGGCTTTAGGTGAGTGATTACACCATTGTGTTATATGGGTCATGAAGATCTTTTTTTAATAGTTCTGTGTATTCTTGCCACCTCTTCTTAACACTTTCTGCTTCTGTTACACCCATACCATTTCTGTCCTTTATTGTGCCCATCTTTACATGAAAAGTTCCCTTGCTATCTCTAATTTTCTTGAAGAGATCACTAGTCTTTCCTGTTCTATTGTTTTCCTTTATTTCTTTGCATTGATCACTGAGGAAGGCTGTCTTATCTCAAATACTCAGAAGAACTATGAATATTTACTGTAATTTATAAAATTTTAGTGAAGTCCTAGAGCAATACTAAAAAAGATAATTTCTAGGACAATGAGGATAAACATAATATTCTGCATTTAATAGTATTAAACATTTAAAAGCAAAAATCTACTGCTTTGTTTTCATTATGTTTCTTACAATGTCTAGATTTTAACTACAGAATCTTAATTGACTCAGTGCATTTGTTTAAAAATTACACTGTCTTGATGACTTGGGCATTGTAGTAGAGCCTGAAGTCAGGCAGGTTGATTCTTCCAGTTCCATTCGTCTCTCTCAAGATTGCTTTGGCTATTTGAGGTTTTTTATATTTCCATTGAAATTGTGAAATTATTTCTTCTAGTTCTGTGAAAAACACCATGGGGAGCATTATAGGGGTTGCATTGAATATATAGATTGCTTTGTGTAGTATACCCATTTTCACAATATTGACTCTTCTGACCCATGAACATGGTATACTTCTCCATCTGTTTGTGTCCTTGATTTCTTTCACCAGTGTTTTATAGCTTTCTATATATATACGTCTTTTGTTACTTTAGGTAGATATCTTCCTAAGTATACTATTCTGTTTGTTACAATGGCAAATGGAATTGTTTCCTTAGTTTCTCTTTCTGTTTTCTCTTTGTACAATTATTCTAAAAATGTATTATTGAGACATTTAAAGTATAAAATTGAGAGATTTTTGAATATAAGCACAGTCATGCAATCACTATCACAATAAATTTTAGAATGTTTATATTACCCTCTCCAAAAAGAGCTTAGCAGTCACTCCTCATTTCCACCAACATCTCCAACACATGTGGCAACCACTCAGTATATTTCTGTCTCAATATATTTCCATACTATGGCCACTTCATATACATAGAATCACACAATATGGTTTTAAGTGGCTTCTTTCACTTAACATGTTTTCAAGGTTCACTCATGATGTAGCAAGTATGAATACTTAATCACATTTTATTGATAAATACTCTTCTATTTCA